>RJWT010024736.1:0-16372 GCA_004365215.1 Cuniculus paca | reverse complement strand
TCCAATGGTGCTTTTATTCTTTGATTTGATTGATTTAAGTCCCTTTCCTACTATCTGATTGCAATATGTGAGAAGATAGGAACAGCTCCTTTGAAAAATGCACACGACGGTAGCTATTGCTGGTTTCTTGTTGGCTGACTTGAAGGCCTATAATGCTCTTTTGTTTTATCTGGTTTTATATTACTTTGTTTTGTTTGAGTTTATTGTCTGTAAATGTATGAACAACCATTTTGAAGAAAGCAAGAGACACTAGGGTAACCATTGTTAATCTCCTGTTGTTATGTTTTGAAAACCAGTATAGCTTGCAGTGTTCTGTTCTGAAATGCTATATTGTTTGACTCTATTCTGTTTTCTTTTGCTTTGTTTTGTTGTTTTGCTTTGTTTTGTTCTATTCTCTTTAAAATAAAAAAAATAAAGAAAAGGATAAGATGCATCATAATAGTCTCTGTTGTATTCCTGCAGTCTTGTTTCAAGTCCTGTATTGCTTTCATTGTTTTCTTTTGATTGGTTTTATTTCTATTCTGTTTTATTTGGTTGTATTATACCTGAGGGCATGAGCAGTTATTTTGAAGATAACAAGAGGCATTATGGTAGCCATTATTGATTTCCTTTCATCTTGTTATGAAGTCTTGTATCATGTTCATTATTTTGTTTTGATTGACTATTCTATTTTGTTTTGTTTGTTTTTATTATGTCTGATGAGATAAACAGCTACTTTGAAAATAACAAGATACATTACGGTAGCCACTGTGGTATTTCAACTTCCTTGTTTTGAAGTCCTGTATTGCTTTCATTGTTTTGTTTTTACTGGTTTTATTCTGTTCTGTTGTGTTTGATTTTATTATGCCTGATGTTATGGGAAGTTACTTTGAAGATAGCAAGGGGCAACATGGTAACCATTGTTGGTTTATTTTATTTTGTTTTGAAGTCTTGTATCACATTCTTTGTTTTGTTTTGATTGAATGTTCTGTTTTATTTTGTATTTGTTTTATTCTCTTCAAAATAAAAAAATACATAAAACACAAAAAAATCAAAGGTGAAGAAAACAAAGAAAACCGGAGCAACATCAGGTATTAAAGTTAGTAGCTCATTGTAGTAGTCCAGGAAATAAGTGACTCAGGTGTTATTGGGACATAGGCATAAATAGGTTGAAGAAAGAGTGAACTTTAATAAATATGACAACATCTCAATTGCCTAAATGTACTAATTAACTATATGTAGGGCTAAAGGAGTTGAAGAAATAATGATTTTCAGTTGGTGTGCTGGGCTGGTATGTGGTTATTTAGGGTAACACAGGCAAGAAGATTGGTGTTTGGGAGAATAGAGATCCTTCAATAAAAGATAAGGGAAAGTGATTTTTTTTAAACTTCAATGGGAAACAACCAGGAGAAGTATAGAAGTTGAAGATATAGGAAACATAGGCTAACTCATGGAATAAGGTCACTTATTTTCTTTTCCAGAATTTAATGAGGTGGAACAGCCTTAGACATGAGGATGTCTGTTCCCCTGTGGCATAGGGAAGGAAACAAGAGTGCTCTCTGTTGATGTAGTTTCTTTTTGTTCCTCCATTTTCTTTATTATGCTTGTAAAATGTGATGCTTTTTATAAGTATTTAATAACTTAGGAAACTTATTCAAAGGATTGCTGATTAGGAATAAAATCAGAGTAAGAGAATGCTATGACTTGTATCTAGGGGTCTCTCCAAAACCTCATGTACTCATAAGTAGGGCTTTTTGGAAGTGACTAGATCTAGAGTATGTCAATATGGATTAGTGGTATGTAATAACTAAACTGGTTAGCATACTTGCGAGCATGCATAATTCATAATGAAAGTCCCACCCTGGGTGTGGGTGGCACCAACTAATAAACCTGTAGCCTAGAGGAATTTAAGGGAAAAGAGGGAAGTTGAGCTACTACTGCTTGCTGCTTTCTGCCTACCCTGTCACTGAGTATTTCTTTTCTGAGATGCCCCTATGCCATGCTGCCCTGCCTTATAGCCAGCACACTATGATGTGAAACGTCTACAAACTTAAAGCTAAAACAAATCTTTCCTCCTTTAACTCTGGGTGTCAGATATTTTGTCTCATCAATGAGAAAGCAACCAAGGTGGGGTTAGACGGCCCTTGAGAATGTTCTGTTCAAAGTGTAGAGAAACAAGTCAGTGGAGCCAAATGAATGTTGTAATACAACCCCATTCCATCATCACCACTAAGGATTGGGTATTTGTATCTCCAAGACTAATAGTTTCTCTCTCTTTGGTGTTAAAGCTTCTAAATGCTCTTTCCACCTTTTTTTCTAATATCATTTTTCCTGGGAATGTTAGTTTGTCTTTAGCTTATTCAAATATAAGTTGCTTAAACTTGCTTTTTCTTAACATTCCTCCAGCAACTTTATCATATTATCTCAGGTTTTTTGTTTTTTCATGGTTTATTCTTCATACTTCAGTCCTTACTGGTTTGTTTTTCTATTGTAAATTTAACTTGAAGTTTCAGAAGTTCCTCATTGACTACAGTGATATGTTTTTATTTAATCCCAGCAAAGCTGGTGCTAATTAGTTTCACATGAGTTCAAAAGACAATCGGCTTGCAAAATTTGGTCTGATCCAGAAACTGTGGTCAGAACAATGCTCCATCTAATATGGTGTGTATCTTTATAGGTAGATCATCTCTCTTTTACTCCTTCAGTGTTCTGAGAATCCATTACCTTTTGATGCACACGGTGTTTATTTTATAAATATATTATTCAGGGTTCTCCAAAGAAACAGAACTAATAAGACAGAGTTTGGTGATATAGAAAGAGAATATTTGTATATAAAAATGTATATAGCTATATAAGGAATGTATACTGTATGTCCTATATGTAAAGAGTTATTATAAGGTATTGGCTTACCTGATTATGGGGGCTAAGAAGTTGAACATTCTGCCATCTGCATACTGAAGACCCAGGAAAGCTGATAGTAGAATTAAAGGGAATGAGAAGTGGAAAGTAATGCTGAGGATTTCATTCTGAGTCTGAGGTCCTATAAACCAGGAGTATAGAAGGCAGAAGATCCATGCTCCAGTTCAACTAGTCTGTCAGAGAGCCAATTTAGATTTCCTCAGCCTTTTTACTCTATTTAGGTTCTGATTGTACTTGATGATGCTTAGGCACTTAGGGAAGGTCAATTGCTTTATTCCTTCCACCAAATCTCATAGTGATCTGTCCCAGAAACACCTTCACAGACACATCTGGAAGTATTGTTTTATCATCTGTCTGACATCTCATGGCCTAAACATGTTGACACCTACATTCAACCATCATATACAGAAATGACAAGAATTTTACATCAGGGAAAATTATAGAAGAGAGCCAAGAGGGATAAAGCAATCAGTTTCCTGTGACTCACCACTTTGCATTATAAGTGGACAGAAACATCTATCATTACCAGATAGAGGGTAAGAAATTTAAAGGAAAATATTCTAAGAGGGATAGTGTGCCTTAACAAATTTAAAGCTGCATTGTCCCTGAATGAAATATCCAGTTTTACATCAGTAACTGAAACTTACAAACTTTGGCAACAGCAGAATAGCTGGATTTAAATTTCTCGGGCCATTCGTTAGATAGGCATAGGCATATGGTTCTATCAAACATATTCTCAGATCAATGGTACCAAATGATGGGGGAGTCAGGAATTATGACTCCCAGACAAATCTGTAATCCATACACAGCTTTAACAGTCTTTCATAAACCCAACTGGGAGACACTTTGAAGAATGGAAATTCTGATGGCAAGACCAAAGAAGGACCAAACTATCACAATATGATCATTTAAGTTGGATGATTTATATAGTAATCTGATGATGTCCACATTTTGAATTTAAAAAATTAGTAGACAAGCAAAGATTCTGTTTAAGCAATGACCAAAGTCAATGCTTATAAATCTCCTAAAAATATTAGCTAATAGTATTGGATAGAAAACTGTGAGACATAACTAAAATTTTATTTAAACACTTTCTTTTCTCTACATATATTGCTTCTTGACAACCTGGTCCTTTGAGATTAATTTCCAAAACTGACTCAACATAGTAGCACATAAAGAATTCATCTGAAAGAGAAAGCAGCTCCCAAGGAACACAATCACAGAGGCCTTCGATTGGCAATTGTTTGTGCATCATTTACCCTTGGAGTTCCTGGAATTGCTTTGTAAACACTTAAATAGTGTTTACAATCCCTACCCTGTTCAAGTTCACAATTCTATACTCTCTTTTTAGGAAGAAGTATAATCATCCAACCTTCTAATACTCTGGACTCACGGTTCTTGGCCACTGGTTTCAGAATGCAAGCAAAAAGAAGTGTTGTTGAATCAAGTTTCTTATAAACAGTGGCTCCAGAGTAACAAACATTGTGAAATCAATGTTGACTCATATAATTCATATACTCTTTGCAGTCATAAACTAGAATCTTAGCATACGTTTTTAAAGCAACACTTTCTCGAGTCTAGCCATGTTTATTGTGCCAATAAAGATGTCCCAGTCTTTACCACCCACTATTTAGCCTTAGACAAATAAATGCACATCAGTTTTCTCATTTGCAAAACCAGATATAATTGTAGTGTACATTTCATCTGCATTTTAAAGGAATTTCTATCTGAAAGGTGTTTACAACCATACTTTATTCAGTGAATGATGCATACTTATTCATTAAATGAACAAAAGAAATACATTTCTGCTAAAGGTTAAATAACAAAATCTATATAAATCTATAGTCTTAGCCTGGTGCCTTGGCTATTTTTAAAAATAATGGGAAGCTATTGGTTCACTGATAAAAATAATTAGCAGATGTTTGGTCACTTATAAAATACATTGGGAGTAAGAATATGCCAGGTATGATTTAGGTGTAGCTACTGAAATCTAAGTATAAACACCCAGTCTCTGCATTATGTGTCTAGTTACAATTGAACAGAAGTAACAATAGAAGCAACCACATTAACCAAATACACAAATGTAAGAAAAGCTGCTGCAGCAGCAACCATACAAAAATGGCCTGTAATACTATGAAGCATGTGCACAGGGCTTGGATTTAGGTGTCGGTGGGAGGTCCTCAGGAATCCTTCCATAAAAAGCTGCCAGTAGAGCTGAGCGAGCAGGAAAGTGAAAAGCAGTAAACTGTTAAAAAGGAGGAAAAACTTTCCAGAGAAAAGGAAGAGATGGTGGAGAGATCTATAATAAGATGGACTAGAATGGCCATGCAGTGGGTACAAAAGAGAGCAGGAAATGCAAGGAATGTGAAAGCAAAATGATAAGATGGAGATAGATGCAATGTCCATACCATCCAAAGCTGTTTACACCACAGAAAGATTTTCAAGTGTTCAAAAGGAATTCCTTGAAGGGCCTTAAACAAAAGGGCAACAAGATCTGTGGTTTAAAAATCACAACTGCTTGGGGAACAACAGAATGCTTGGCCTCATCCTGTAGTTTTTCATTCCGTGGGTCTGGGTTTGAGGGTGGGAAAGTTTGCATCTTTAACAGAATTCCAGGTCATGGTATAGAGATGGAAAAAGAAACAATTCCTTTCCCAGGTATTACAAAGGGTTATAGCTGATGCCCTGATAATAAACAGATTAACAGGAGAAAAGAATAACAAATTTATTTTATTATAACTTTACATGACACAAGAACTTTCACAATGAAAATGCCAGGCCTGAGGTAAATGATCCATTTTGTGCTTAGGTTAAGTGAAATCTGTTATAATCTAAGCTGCTAGACTGAGTGGGAACCCTGAAATCCTGGTCCACTCTGGTAGTCACTCTGTGCAGTGTTCCTTACTTTCCAAGTATGAAGCAGGACCCCTTCCGAATGGGGATCTTGCATTCTACTTTAAGACAAGGTAGGTTGGAGAATTTTTTGTGGCCTGATCCAAGACAAAAGTAAGGAGTAGATTCCAGTGTTAGTTTATGCTTTATGGTTTGCTTTGAAGAAAAGGGACTGTAGTTCCTATGACATGTCTTGGTAAGAGAAATTCTAGCTTCTGTGACTTGCCTCCAAGGAAGGAAGGTGTTTAAGGAGATGGGAGGTCGCAGGGAAGATTTACTTCTAAGATTCTTGCTTTAACATACTGTTTTCTGAGCCCCAACGATGCTGCTGCTAATTCTGCTAGTCTGTGCACTGTGAACAAATTGAAAGGTTAAAAATTATGCACCAGGTGGCCCATTTGAAAAGTAAAGTCAGTGTTTCACATGAGAGATGACAAACATGTGACGGAGGGAAACAGAAAAATCAGCTACCGCAAGAAAACCTTAGAAGATAAAATTTAGTACTGGGGTTGGAATGGCTATTAGAGGGTAGGGAGGTGTGGAAAAGAATTCAGTGGGTTAATTGCTCTACCTTGTCATCTGGAATATACAAAATAGTAATAGATCAGACTAAAACAAAAGTTTTGATAGCGTGTGTGTGTGTGTGTGTGTGTGTGTGTGTGTGTGTTTCATTGTTTCCTTTGACTCTGTTTAAGTATATGCTATGAGCTAAAACCTGACAACAACCACAGTGATTGCTGATGCTTGGGGCTCACAGCCAAGTTTTAAAAGACTGCTGGACTCAAGGGGCACCAGAAAGCACGCTCTAGGAAAATGGCATGACAGCACTGCCTGGCTCTGCCTGCAGTATGAGCCAGATTACATTTGGGATCAGTGTCACACTGGATTGTACTAACTGAGCTGAATCTGGTAAATAGGGCTCCTAAAGTGAATAAGAACAGTGATTAAAAGCTAGTGATTGAATAGAGAAGAGAGAGCACAGACGAAAGATCAGACTAAAAGAGGTTAATCCTTGAACTGAAGAAGAAAATTTCAAAGAAATGAATGTAGAAAGTGGCCCCAATAGAAGAAATTATAGTGCAAGGGAAAAAAAAGGCAGTTAGTGTTACTCTCTGCTTTGGAAATAAATATCTGAGGCAAAAGGAAAGGCTTTTTAAAAAGCCATTCATTACACTGTCTAAAGAGGAAGCCACTACCAAAATGGGAATGGTTAGCATGCACTAGAGAGTCTCCAGAAGAAAAGACAAGTGTTGGTGATCCAATTGATACAGTAGTTCAGTGGCAAGGTCCCTAGGGTTTGAGGAAACAAAACAAAAGCTAAATCCTGGAAAAATCAGAGATTATATTATATTAAGAACCTTTGATAAAGGTTCGCAAACACAAATTTGATAGCATTTCAGAGATCAATAAGCGTCTACTTGCCAAAAAAGGAAATAGCATTTCTCCCAAGACTGCAAACATTAGGCTTAAAATCTAATGGAGAGAATTGTGGGAACCAAGAATAGTAATGTCCACCAAAAAGCTCAATAGAATTTGAAGTTTCAGGGTAATCTTTGAAACTGAGATAATGAATATACAATTTTATAGTACAAGATACCATATAATTTTACAGTACAAGATACCATAAAACTTTTGTTTTTAATATTCTAAGTGTTCTTAGCATAAAAATTGTAAGGAAGAATAGAATCAAAATTTTGAATAAACATATGCAGAAAATAAAAAAAACAAGAGCAAAACCAACTGAAAACAAAAAACTAACTCAGGCAATTTAAAACGTTAAAACAACAGTATAGTACTCGGAAAACTTTTCATAATCCTAAATTAATAGGATGATACCAATACATAATAATTATATGGGTAGCAAGTTACTCTCCAAGCCTGAGCCTGCCTAAATAGTTTGCTAATAGTTCCATTAAAAATACTTGGAAGTTAACACCACCAAATAAATGAACTTTGAGTTGAATCAGTACAATCATTAATAAAATGTGAGTATATTCATTATATCTTTTGGGAATTTATATACGAGATAATATTTTCTTTTAATCTACAGACATTCAGATATATTTGGGAGGATTCAAATTATCTTCTTTGGATCTTGAATAGAAGAAAACAAAGGGGGGAAAATATCAATTAGATTTGCTGTATGGGATGAAGTTACTTTTCATTTGGGTTTGTTTGCTTCATGCAATAAAACAAACCATAATTGATATGAACAAAAATGAAAGTAGTAGAATGTCATAGAATAGCTCTTGGAACTCAAGGAATACCTAGAGAACCAAGCCAAAAAGGCTGGAATCAGTAGCAGTTTCCTGGATTTTCATCAGAATTTACATATGATCTTCGCAGGTAACCCCACTGTAATAAATCAGCTCCAACATTTTTCACAGATAACTTTCTGCTTAAATTTCAACACCCCAGAGAAAGTTTGAATAGTGTGACTCCTGTGCTCAACATTGGTTAGCAATTCCAAAATTGTACCCAGGAGAGGAGAGGTAATATTACAATAGCAAAGTGGGTGCTGTTATCAAAGCAGGGAGACCAATACAAGGCAGTTAAAAGCAACAAATATGTGCTACATAATTCTTTGAGTACAATATACTTATACATAACTTTTTTTAAAAGATGCTTTCACAAACTATTAGAAGATCCTGCATCTATTCAAAATTTTCTCACACATTATTAATAATGAGTTATATTTTGAATTTATAGTAGATTTTTATGTCTGAGCATTTGCACAACAACTAAAAGAAATCTATTATTATTCCAAGAGCACTGATTCTTAATTTTTTAAGAAGGAATAGAGCATAGCAGCAAACACATGAAAAAAGAATAAATCTAAATTTATACATATGCAGCAATCTTTTTTTAAAAGAAAATCTATTTCTAACTTTAGTTGACTGATCAATTTATTGTTGCTTTATTTCTGGTCATTAGGATTGGTATGAGTTGATCACTGTAATATCTCTGCCATATTTTTTAACTAGGATAGAAAGTTCTAAAGTCCTATCAGACAAGGTTTAATCATGAACCATGCATGGTTTGATCTATACAAAAAATAAAAAGTACACGGCATAATAATTGTCAAATAAGTTGACACAGAACTGCTGGAGTTAAAGTAAAACTCAGAACTGCTAAAGATAGAGTAAATCTCTTCCAATTGTACATTGCTACTAATATGAGATTTGAAAATTAGGTTGAAAAAGTAAGTAGTAGCTGCCATGCACAAATGATCCCTCAAGTGATAAGTTACAAGATCAGTAGTGTGGCACTATGATTCTATTTTACAGTTTTAGGCAAGTATTGAATTTTATTCTACAGTATATTCTCCTTTTTTTCATTTAAATTAAGGTCCACCTGCTCCTTTCTCAAAAGAAAATGTGCCTCCAAAGAAAGCAAAGATGCCTCTGTTTAGCTCAGCTTCCTTAAGACCTTGATATGTGTCTATGATTCTCTAACCACTTTCTGCTTTAAGCTCACTTTCATTCCTTAAATTCAGTAAAGTATTATTAAAAATGAAACCAGTCTTTTAATGGAAGCCAAGTAATTTCTACATCAGGTCTTATCAAGCAGTATTTTTCTAAAGATTCTTTTATTTATAATACCGAGGATATTACCTGATAGTATTTGAAACAATTAAAATATAATTGAACAAGTTTGTCCTATTTACTGTTACAATTTCCAGTATACTATGAATTCATTGCTGTATGAGGTGAGCACTGTAGCAACACTGCTGAGAGTGTGTTAAAAATAACTTGATTAATATTGCACGATCTTTTGGATATCTGACTAAATTTTAGTTGTAAGGAATGTGTACATAGGTTCCTGTCAAGGGGATGTCAGTTTGGCTCTAGGAGGCAAATTTTCTGACAGTTTCTTTTCTAAGCATGGCCTACTTAGTAACTGCCCCTATTGCTTAGTGATTAACCTCATCAGCGTGAGAAGTTGAAGGCAGAGGGTATAGAGAGCAAACAAGTAATCGAAAAGTTATAGGAAGCAGAAAAACTGAAAAAACACACTGAAATTTAAGATTATTACGTCAACATAATTGTCTTGGGAGCCCGCCAAGAGATTAGCAAAGTGCACTTCCTGGTGTATTTGAGTGGTCATGGACATGTGACCTTCAGGTCTGTCTCTGGCACCTGGCTCCCTCTTCCGTAGTGCTTTTCCCATGTTCTCTTCACCAACTGAATATGAACTGAATGTCCTGAAACCATGAGCCATACTAAGCATCTTTAATTTGTGAGTGTTGGTTATTATGTCCCAGTGACAAAATATAACTAATACAAACACACGGTAGAAAGAACAATATTTTCTGCTCAGAGACAAGTTTTCCCCATTTGGAAAAAAGAAAAAAAGTATTGGACTAATATGTACTAGACACATGCCACCTTTGACACAGTGACAAAGAGGCAAAACTAGATTTTACTCACCTATTTATAGTAATACTTCTAAATAAATTTCAGTAGCTGTTCTTCTGAGGAAGCATGTTTGTCAAATGAACGGAGAAAGCAAGTGTGTACACCTTCTTTCACTCACACTTGGTTCATTTTCCGTTTATATAGTTATCTAGCATAGTATTTTGCACATAGTTGATATTCAGTAAGTCAACCATTTGTTCGTAAAGCATACATATAGCATTTATTAAGCACCTATTGTATTTTCATGGCAGGGATGGTAGAGTGAAGAAAGAAAACTGTCTCATGGAGCTTGCATTCTGCTGTTACCAAGATAATTGTATTCTCTGGCTGCGACCTGCAGAATCAGTGACCATAAAACATATTCATAAAATGCCCAGGTGCATTTTATGACTCAAAGGACTACAGTTTTAAAGTATGCTTTATCACTTACTTAGCGCATCATTTTAGGCAGCTGCTTAAACATTTTGGATTTCAGTTTCTTTATTAATAAAATAGCACTCTAATCTGAGTTAATTGAATAATTTGTTTATGTGAGTGTGTGTGTTTGTGTGCATTGAAGGGGTGTAAATGTAACTATTCAGATCATCATTTGTCAATAGTACCACATGAGTGTCAAGTATTGTTCTTGTTAAGAAAAATTGTTCTAAATTGAACTCCTGAACAAATGGTCTTTAATTTTAGAGTAAAGCATTGATGCTATGGAAATCAAAAAACAAAACTTAAGGTGCTAACTGTGAATGAATTTTTGATCTTTGTATTACGTATTCAAAGAACATTGTAGAAGGAAAGAGAAAGTATAATTCAGTGGTTTCCCTGTTACTTATATCTCTGTCTCCAGTATCTACATCTGAAAAGAAGGAGTGGTAAAACAAATTTTTATTTTCATAGCAGCTGTACGAAGATTGAGGAAATGATGTGTGCGTGATGTTTGGCATAAGGCCTGACTATGAGTAACCATTTATTAAACAGTGACTATTAGGGTTGTAACCTGATTACACTGTATCAACAATACTTATTTAGATGGAATATTTAAAGGATGGAATTTAAATATAATTTAGCATAGATTTTACCTAGTTTTTTTCAACTTTTTCATACATTTTTAATGGAATGATAATTTTAATTAAATAATTTTAACGTTATTAGTTAGCTAATTTTTGGCACTGCATTTTAACTCTAAAAGAATTTCAAGACATTTTTGATGAGAATATTTCCATAAGCCATTAAATTTCAGTCTTACAGAAAGAAAAGGATAGGTTTAGAAAGTGTAGTTACTTTTGTTCCTACTTATAAACAACTAGTTGAAAAAAACCTCTCAATTCATATTAAATGTTAATGTTGTACCAATAAAAAGGAGACTTTTCCAGTAAATTTTTTTTTTTTGTCTTTGGAGGCAGTATTTTATTATGCAGTTCAGGCTGACCTTAAACTCACTTCATAGCCCCGGCTGGCCTCAAACTCACAGCAGTCCTCCAGCCTCAGCCTCCCAAGTGCTAGGATTACAGGCATGCACCACCAGTAAATTTTATCTGTCTGCAATTTTTAAAAAGAACTGATTTTTCAACCAGCTGTTAATATAGTAGAAAAAATTGTAACCAATCATCCTAAATCTATCCTTCATCACAGTTTGTTGCATTTTCAACACTGTTTATGGTTCAGTGTTTCTGTTTTTGTGTCTTTTTTTTTTTTAATTAAAATGGCCTTTCTCAAATACTCGTGTTTTGGAAACAAAATTTGATTCATAAAATGAGTTAAATTTCTTTCCTTATTTTTCTATTCTCTAAAATGATTTGTTTCTTAATTTTTAAAAAGTGAGGTAATATTCTCTATTCACTGAATTGTTGATAACGTTTCTGCAGAACTATCTAGGTATAATGTCTACTTTTAGTTGTCATTTGTAAATTCAGTTTCTGTGACTAAAGTTGTTGTTTTTTTCTTGTGCCTATATTGATACTTCTACATTGGCATAAAAAAACCACCAAAAATTTCATCAAATCTTTTAAATCTATTAGCATAAAATTATTCAAGTAGTCATTTATAATTTTCATCTGAGCTAAATCAATAATGATTTTCCCTTTTTGATATTTAAATTGCATCTCTTTTCTTTCTTGCTGAAAGTTTGTTTTGATAGTTTCAAAATTTGTGATATTATTGCTCCTTTCAAATTTCTGATCCCAACTTCAGGGATTTATTCCCTTACCTTAATTTATCTCCTTTTTATTTCTTTAGCTCTGTACCACTATTCTTTGTCTAGCTTCTGAGTTCCTCAATTCATCACTTTCCCCAAACTGTGTGAATTCATAAATTTTCATTTAAGTATGGGCTTTACCACATATCATAATATTTCATGTAGAGTACCTTCGGTGTCACTTTCTCCCAATAAATAAGGTATCCTTCATATTTTTTCCTGATTTTTCTCTGTATTCTAAGTGTTACATGTATATGTGTGTGTGTGTGTCTCTCTCTATATATATATATGTATATACACTAAGAGTTAACATATGTACATTTATATAGACAAATATATACAAATATTATCTTTAACTTTTATATATATGTATGTATGCATGTTATCTTATACATGTGTGTATATATTTGTTGTTATTTTCATGTATTATAAATTTCTGAACTGAAGTTAACTTTGACAGTAAGATATATAACCATTGATTTCAATAATTCTGTTCTAGGAGTAATTAAAAATGCAAGATCCAGAAACTTTGGACTGAGGTCAAGCTTTACTACTCATCAAATATTACATGATTTAAGAATAATTACAGAGCAAAAAATTTAGTTCTAACATGTGTACATAAGCTTAGATCGTTAAATGTCTCTTTTTCTGAACATTAGACAGTTAATATTCTGTCCTAGTTTTAGTCAAGATTTCAAAATACTTTAGTGCCTTAAATCAACAGACTACATTATTTTGGTAAGAAGAACAAAATGAGTTTCAGTGACTCAGTAGGAACTTGAGAAAAATTTTACATTATATCTTTGCGTTTTTATTAATAAAGATTCATTGACTGCCAATGAGGGAAATCCTGAAAAACACGTTAAAAAACAAAAGCTTCTTTGACCACATTTGCTAAAATTCGTAAGATACGAATTGTTCTCCATGTAATATCCTTTTGAGAACATACTTATTTTAATTTTTTTGTAAGCAATAAAGGGTTTAATAGACTGCACAAAATCAATGTTAACAATGAGCACCACTCAGTACTACCATGTAAGTGTGGACTCCTGAGAGCATCAGAAGGTTCTACCCAAACACTGGGCTGTGGGTGGAGGTGGAGCTCAGTGGTAGAGTGCTTGCCTAGCATTCCTGAGGGCACCAGCTCAAACCCCTGCACCACAAAGAACAAAACCTACTGCTATGCAGAGCCTTAAAAAGCTATGATCTGACACTAGGAGTAGGTTTATAGCATGCAACGCAACATTTCTTAAAAATCAGCACTCAATGGAATTTCAAAAAACAACACAAAAAACAACAAAAACAAAACTGGGTAGGTCCTTACTTTTACAACGTAAGCACAATAGGATCCTCAAGTATGTTCTGAAGACCATCAGTGCCAGTCAGTCCAAAATACTGCATCATAATCTGCTTCAACCTTCACACAAAGGAATAACTGGTGTTGAAATTTGTAGCATTTCATTTCTTAAAATAATGATGATATGCACATACAACTACGGGAAATACCTTTGCACTCACCTCTAACTAGTCAAGTGTGAATGGAGAAAACCTTGTATTACCTTGTACCATATGAAACTGCTGTTTTGTAAGTTAAAAAAACTATTTAAAAAATAAGTTTTATTCAATCAAAATATGGATCAGCATTTTTCTAAGATATTAAATATTTAATTTTCATAAAATTATTTTTTTAGACTGCATAAATTGTTCAAATACTCCAGTTACTGCTTCTCAATTGGGAAGTGTGTTGTTCCTTTTTTTTTTGAGACAGGCTCTCCCTATGTAGTTCAAGCTTCTGGCCTTGAACTCCCGATATACTTCAGGCTGCCTTGAACTTCTGGCAAGCCCCCTGCCTCAGATTCCTGAGTGCTGGGATAACAGGTGTGCACTGTCACACCCTCCAAAGATTAAAAAGATGGTAGTCCTTTAGCTAAAGGCCCAGTGGCTATGACGCATGTGACAGCATCTCACAGACCAGGCTTTGCTTGAGTGGCTTGTGACACAAGTGAAGTCCTGTCGTGTTAAGGTATGGATTCACATTTATTAACCAAAGGGTGTTCGTGAATGAAATTGTTCATATGCAACTTAAATTTTTAAAAACATGCTGCTGCTATCATTGCTTCCCCCAGGTTGCCCTGTAGTAATTGTCTCTTTAACAGATCACTATAGCCTTCAGAACTTCTGGTCCTGGTGATCAGCATCCTGTTAGAGTGTTTCATCAACATCCAGCCACTGTAGGGCTTGCTGTCGACTGTCACACAGTATCTTCCTTTTTGTTTATTTTGCCACAGGTATGGTCTGCTGTAGAAATGAGGTTGTGCTATTTTCAACTTTATTGAGTACACTTCTGTCTTTGTTCTCCAACAGTATACTCCCTCATCCATTTTCAAACTTTCACCAGTAACAGGAGAAATTCTGCAGCAAGGCTTTGAAAGTTAGCTTTCACCTTGGCTATTAATTGGCCATTTGTTTAAAATGGGACTTTGATCTTCTCTGAAGTTCACTTTAGAAACTCAGATCCTCAGACCAGGATTTTTCCCACTACTACTGAGTAGTTCTTTTGCTAGCAGAGCCCTCTAAGACTCCTCATTTGTAATATGTCCCAGTTATAAATCATCTAAATGAAAGTGTTCGCAATTCTTCTGAGAACACTATATTAGTTATTTCTCTGGAAAACAGTAACAAGGGAGTAAAGAAAAATTAAAAGTATAATGTTATCATAGTTCTAAATAGTACAACTAGAAACATGCTTTATGTCCACTTTACTTACTGTAGTCAATTTTCAACTGATCTAATATTAGCAATTTCATGTGGTACAACCTATAAGCTAATAAGCAAGTACTTACTGAAAGTCTATGCTATGATCTGTCTCTACCTCGTATCTGTGTAGATATCCTGGAAAGACTTACCTGAAAGTATGAAAGTCACTAATTTTAAAGACCCTAGTGGAATAGGGTCTTTAAATAGTACAGCACACTGTATTATTTTTTAAAAATCCACTGATACATATGCTGTGTTAGAGACACATATATTATGTTTGGAAACGTTAAATGTATCTTTGAAAGACTTTTTGAACTAAATATATAATGTGCTATGGCCAAAGGTCATTACTGAAATATACAATTTTCAGTGATTCTAACTTTTAAAAGTTAACACTGGCCTGTAATTGTTATATATTATTTTGAAGCTTCAAGAGGCTTTTAAGATAAATAACAACTAACATCTATTTATAAATGTTTCTAAAGCACACTCACATACATTTTTCTCATTTACGACAGTCAACAAAGACAATACAAAACCTGAACTAGTAATGAAGTGGAATATTAATAAAAAACTAAATGATAAATGTTTTTTGTGTTATTTTAAAAAATAAAGTAAAATACTAAAATCCAGTCACCAAACCTCTGTAATACACAGGCAGAAAAATACCATGTGGGTTAACGCCTGTGATCAAGCATCACTGCCCACCGCAGGGGGCCCCAGGGTCTCTGGTGCGCATCAGCTGGACGTCCTTGTCGGCCATGCAGGTGTCACAGCCCCACACTGCAGATGCCTCTGCAGTCAGCAGGCCGTAAGCTGTTTCCGTCATTCCCGTGCAGATACGATGGAACCACTTCTGACAAGAGGCCTCACATAAGATGGCATCCTGGTCGTCATTCACTTCATTTGTACAGATCCCACAAGGGTACACTGGGTCAGAGGACGAGTGGCCGTGGCGGCTCGGGTGGAGAGAAGATTTATTGCTTTTCTCAGTGGGGCACACATCGGCCCCACCTGTAGGCCGCTGTGGCTTATTCTGCGTCCCATTTGCATGGCTGTTATTTGCAGTTTCAGTGCTGCTTGAACGGCTGCTCTCTTGATTTACTGCATTGTTTCGATTAACATTTTTTAATTCAACATTACTCTGGTTCACTGTGTCATCCAAATGTAAGTGAGGTGGATGCGCAGATGAATTTTGATTAGTGTTTTCGGTTGCTCCTTG
>RJWT010024735.1:0-16371 GCA_004365215.1 Cuniculus paca | reverse complement strand
TTGATCTATTTGTGACAGTTGAGTATTGAGATCCCACAATACAATTGTATTAGGACTTATCTGATTTTTCATGTCTGTTAATATTTGTTTTATATAGTTGGGTGCACTGGTATCTGTTGCATACATATTTATGATTGTTATCTCTTTCTCTTGGATTTTTCCCTTTACAAGGATATAGTGACCTTCTTTGTCTGTCTTCGTCATGGCTTGAAATACACTTTGTTTGCAAATAGAATAGCTCTCCTTGCTTTTTTCTGGGTTCCTGTCATATGTAGTATTGTTTTCCATCCTTTAATTTTCAGTGTATAAATTTATTTGGGGATTAAATGTATTTCTTTTATGCAGCATATTGTTGGATCTTGCTTCTTGATACATTTTGCCTGTTTCTTTTGATTGGTGAATTGAGACCATTAACATTGATGGTTAGAATTAATACATGTTGACTTAATCTTGTCATGTTATTTTCCTGTTTTTGGCTCTCTTTTTGTCCCCCTCTGCTTAACTGTTAGCCTTGCCTGGTGGATTTATTCTGTTGGGATTCATGGAGTTAGCATCTTTGTTATTTCTTTCTGTAATGTGCTTCAGAACATTCTGGAAGGCTGGTTTGGTGTTCATGAAGTTCCTTAGTTGTTCTTTGTCATAGACTATCTTATTTTTCCATCAAATTTGAAAGATAGTTTTATGGGATACATCAATCTGGGTTGGGGGTTGTTTCCTTTTAGGGCTTGAAATATTTCACTCTAAGCTTTCCCTGATTTGATGGTTTGTATTAAGTCAGCTGTGATTTTGTTGTGCTTTCCTTTGTTAAGTGATTTGTTTTTTTCTCTAATGGTTTTTAATATTCTGTTGTTGTGTTGAATTTCTGGAATCTTGACTATGACATGCCTTGCTGTAGTTTTTGGTTTTTTTTGTTTTTTGATCATGGCTAATTGGAGTTCTGTATGCATCACTTATCTGTATGGAAAATTCTTCTTCTTTGCCAGGGAAGTTTTCTGCCTTGACAATGGTGAACAGGTTTTTTTTAAATATCGTTTTTGCTATCTAAAGTTTTTTCATTGACTCCAGTCAATCTTACATTATTCTTTTTGGCATAATGTAGCAGTTGCTGGGTTGATTTATTGTGGTCCCTTACTATTTTTAAGAAATCTTTCTTTTCACAATTGCTGTTACAGTCAGGGTTTGCAAGGAAAATGATTTAATACAGAACATAAAATTTATAATAGTTACCCAAAGAGCCAAATACAAAAAGTGCAGGAAATCTGTCCACTCACTAAAGAACCATAAGAATCCAATTGAGGGCCTGGATCCTATGGCAATGTACTTCATGAGTCCAGTTGAAGACCCAGAGTCCATGACAGTGCCCCCTCCAAGTCCAACTGGAAGCCTAGAGCCCATGACAATGACACATGCAAGTCTGTTTCATGGATCTGTGCTGGGAAGGCCCAAAGGTCAGTGGTAGAAGCTATAAAGTCTGTGCCAGCAGGATGAAGGATCTGTGCCAATAGGCTGAGGGTTCTTCACTGCAGCCTGGAAGTGATGCTCAAAGTGAGGACCAGAGCTCCTCCAAAGTGAACTTTGGCCATTCTCAGGGACAACAAGATCCCAAGTTCCTCTGATGATGAGAACAACCAAGTTTATATCAAGAGAGACACTAGACAAGCTCGACAAGCTCCAGGAGAACCAACAGCAACAAGAAAACCAACAACAACACCTCTTCCTCTCCAGTTCTCCTTTTTATGTTGGCAACATTTCTCAGGTGGGCTATCCGCACTCAGCACCATGCTGATTTAGTTCAGCAGGTATTATAAGTTGACCACTAATTATTAATCCACACAATCACTAAGCACAAGCCTGTCTTCTATATCTGAGATTCTGTCCTCACATTGGTTTATTCTGCTGCAGATATTTTCATTGAAATTTTTAATCTCCTGGATATCTGCTTGAATCTATTTTATGGATTCCATTTCTTTCCTGTGGTGGGTAGTCATGGTTTCCATCATTTTCTTAAGCTCCTCTGTTTTTTTAATCCATATCTGCTCTTGAGTCACTAAGGATGTTTTCCATTGTGGTCACTATCTTTCTAGTTAACTGTGAAATTATTTATGACTTTATTTTTTCTAAAGACATGTTCATTTGCTTTGTTGTTACCACTTCAGAGAAGCCAGGTGGGTGACTTTTGGATTCTCCCAGTTCATGGCCACCTGGGTTTTCGTTTGGTGAACTGAATGTCTGGGATTGCATCTTGTTGAAATGTCTTCTCATTTCCTATTTTATTTAGTTTAATCTTGGGTTGACACTTGTAAATTGCTGATGGTAGGTAGCTTTATTGCTGGTATTAGGAACCTTTAGGAAATGACTACTTCTCAGTGGTGTCTTCCAGGTATAGCTGGCTTTTGGGCTTTGAGTTGCAATACCCTACCTATTGGAATGAGAAGTTGATGCTTATTTGGCACAGTCCCTGGTTCCTTGGCACTGGCCCACAGTATTTTCTATGACCCTTAGGCAATCTCAGTCTTGGCATATCAGGAAGAACAGCTGCTTAGAACATTTATATTATTTTGGCTAATGCGGTACAGGCAGCAATAACAATAGCATCAAACAGAGTAGAAAATGGCAAACTGAGGTAACCATTAATTTGGCACCTTTTACTGTATGAATTAGATTTGTGATTATATAACAAAATCTAAAACAAACCATAAAATGGTATGCAGTAAATAAGCCCTCCATAAGCCAATTTTACCCTCAGGGGAGAAAATTTTAAAAGGGTTAAGGGGAGAAATAGAGAAACAGAAGAATTGGAAAGATCAGAAGCAAGGCTGGAGGACAAAGAAGAACCACACAACCTTTGGGAAACTAGTGCAGAAGATGGGAGGGAAAGAGAGAAGGAAGTAATAAAAGAACAGAACAACAACCACAAAAATCCTAGAAACCACATTTACACATAAAAACAAGATCAAACAATGAAGAAAAAACAAAACAAAAAAACAGAGAGAGAGGGAGAATATCCACTTCAAGGTGTGTCTTTGTTGTCACTGGTAGACAACGTGTGGAGACAGAGTCCAGACTCATGTTGATATAGCCGAACAAGCCAGCAGTCGCTTTAGAGTGAGTGGGGTAGTAGATAATGTCTGTGAACCTGCACCTGTTTTCCCCTAGAAGTTCAGCCTGGTTTCTGGCCATGAGGCTGGAATCAGACCTGTTCAGCCTGCAGCAGTCAGCACACCTTTTTCAGGCTTGAACTTTGCTGGGAGCCACTAGATGGAATCAGCAGGTGCTCTGAGTTCTGAGCTCAGTTGTCCTCCCTTCAAGATGGCTCCTGACCAATCACTCTTCCTGAAGGACAGCCAAATCCATGCCACTCACCAGCTAGTGCAGTCCACAGTGTCCACTGCTCTGTCGCACTGCTATGACTCTCCTTGGAGGTCTCTGGGCTTGCCAGCAGTCACTATGTGTCTGCAGGTTTGAACTATACCTCCCATGCAGTGAGTCCTGACTCAGGAGGAAGGTGCTGCCTGCCACTCCTTCTTCATCGTTGAAGTTTCTCTCTTCCCTCTCCTTGGGGGCTTCAATTCTCACTTCAGATCCTTCCTGGGTCCTGGGGACCCACTTCCCTCCTTCTTTGCTTCCTCATATTTCTATATTCCAGTGTCCGGATACCAAATCTCAGAGGCTCTTTCTTTGCTGCTTAGCACTCTGCCATCTTCCTGGAAGTCCCAACAGCTCTTTTTTTTGTCAGTAGTAAATTGAAAGTAAGAAATCTGATTTTTCTATGTAGTTTACAGAAAAATTCCCTTAACTTAGAATGAAACTTGAGAAGAAATTAGATTTCTTCTTACAAGAGCTGAGAACAACATTTTTGAGTAGAGAAAGGCAAATGCTTTCCAGCAAAAACAATGCGGGTGAGCAAGGGATGATTATTGGGGTGAGATTCTGGGAATGATGAATCAGAGTAAAGTGCTATTCTCTATTTGTGGTTCTGGTCCCTCAAACTAACACCTCTGGAAGAACACCACGCAAAACACTCCAGAGGGACAACATGAGGATGATGGCAGTAAAATGCCCTGGAATGAAAATGCCCCACTTTCTTTCCAGTATACACCAGAAAGAGAAACTCCAGTGATCACAAGAGCTCCAAGAAGAGGAGCAGAGCTTTCTTTGGGAAGAACTAACTTGTCTGAGCAGGTTCTAAAGTAATGACTGTGGCTTTGTTTGTATTATCTGGTACCAAGTTTCTAATAGACTGTTCAGTATATGCCTCTTTAGGAAGTAAATTTTGTCTACTTATGTCACTGCAAGAAACAAACTTTCCCAGTATGTAATCATCAGTAAACATTTATAGTTCACTTATTTAATATGACATGCTTATAAAAAAAAAGCCTTTGAAAACCCCTTTGGATTTTGAGGTTCCCCCGTACTGGGAAAACTCCTCAAAAATGTGGGGAAAAGTAATGCTGTTATGCAGTAATAGACCTATAAAAATCAAACTTCTTAAAAGATAGTTATAATTACTGTGTTAGGATAGCTTTCAATCTGTATCCAGCCTAAAGCTGAAGATCATAAGCTTACAGCCAACAGTCAATACATTGAGTGGGAGTGGAGGACACAGCATAATGAATTGAAGGGTAAAATGATCAAATATCCAAGTCTTTGAAAGAAAAGGTCCAGGCCTGCTCAAGGCCCTCACTCTCTGGAAATAGTCTCTAAGATGCTATATTTCTACTTCAATCTCTCTACCATAGTAGGCTTTGTCATTCAGAGGTGAACCCATGGCTCTGGGCCCACATGCTAATAGAAGGAAAATGTCTCTCCTTTCCCAGCTGGAGTTCACAAATTCCCCCAGGGAAGGATGTGGTTGTTCTGAATGGAATTAGAAGCTTCTCCTCAAATGGATAACTATGGCTTGGGAGCAGTATAACGTGACTGGCTCATCTTGGGATAACTCTCTTTCCCATTAGAGCCTCATGACCTAAAGCTCTTGTTTTGTAATGAAATGTAAATAAATGTGGGAAAATAAAATGGAAATTACTACAGTGATCATTTACGAAGGCCCTACAAAGACGGCCCATGTGCTTTATGGGTATTATTCTGATTGGTTGAACCATCATATAGATATTAGCATAAACATATTTCATGGACTACCGAAGGACTAACTAGATTTCTACTAGATAAAGTTGCAGTTGAAATTACCACATTGATTTGGTTCCAGAGCCTCAGTTTTCCTACCACTACATCACGCTGCTTTAAAAAAAAAAAGGCCAATATGTTGATGTCATATGAATTTATCAAGAACAGGAAACCTTTGAAATACACATTTCCACTCCCCAAATCTCCAGCCATGCAGACATTACTAATTTATTACAGAACTAGAATCTTCAGCATGGTACTTCAGTCACAACAGAAAGGCACATAAATTGACTATAGCAAGTGCAGATCAAACACATTTTGTATTATGTCTTTGTCCTGAGAAAACTGACCTTCTATAACTGCTCATCAAAATCTAATCATCTTCCTATGCCTTGGAGGCATTACACCATTTGATAATTGAGGCAGATGATTAATGCTGTTTACTAGAAAATATAAAACTACAGGCCCTGGCAATACTTTATCTTGAAAAACACAAGTATGGACAGGCTTGTTGATGCTTGGAATTTAACTAATGTGCCTGATTAAAAAACAATTATGAAATTCTAAAAAGAGATTTGGTTTATAAATTAGGCCAATCATTTATTTGAGGGTGAAATTTTGCCCTATTTCTCTTATTCATTGAGCTGAAGGAATTATTCATCAGAGAAAGTATGAGATCACAGATGGCTAAGACAGACAAAAGCGAAATTAAAGAACAGTAAAACGATGACAATAATGTCCTGTAAGGACAGGTGTGCTGTTAAGCTTCTATAGTATACAGGAAGTGAAAAAGGGAAAGAGAGTTGGCAATTATATGATTAAAATATATATCACCACAAAGACTGTGGTGAGGGTGGCTTAAGATTACTAAACCAATCCAGAATAAGAAGATCTTAAAATATCTTCTTTTATGTGTATGGTATCGGGGATCATACCCAGGGCCTTGTGGATGCTAGACAAACACTCTACCACTAAGTTATATTCTCAACCCTTAAAATATCTTTTGAAACAAAAGCACCATTATTTTTTTAATATGAATTTGGGCCTAAGGGATATACATATTTAGCTATAAATACAAATTCTAGTATAATATAACCAGGATTTTAAAATAAATCAAGACAATCTACACAAAAGGACAAAGAAGGTACCAACAGAGTGAAAAGACAACCCAAAGAGTGGGAAAAAATTTTAGCCAATTGTACTTCAGACAAAAGACTTATATCTAGAAAATATAAAGAACAGAAAAAACTCAGACCCCCCTCAAATTCAAAAACCCAACCCAAAAATGGGCATCTGAGATGAATAAACATTTCTCAGATGAAGAAATACAAATGGCAAATAAATATATGAAAAAATGTTCAACATCACTGGTCATTTGAGAGATGCAAATTAAAACAACACTGATGAGATTCCATCTCACTCCAGAAAGAATGGTTATCATCAAGAAATCAACCAATCTTCCCATGAGTCAGCAGAAGCCATGCTGGGCCTGAGAAGAGTAACAAGAAGCCAATTTGCCCTACCTGTGAGCCAACCAGCACGTGGGCTAGAAGACAAGAACACACCCCTCCCCCATATCCTGTAAGCAACTGGCTGATTTCAAGGACAGGCTGCGTTGAGGTCCCAAAACAACTTAATGCTTATATTGTTTGATTGACTTTGCAGGCCTAAGTCCAGTAGTCAGAACATCTATTAAGAGGATAACAATATGCAATATAGCAAATATGGAGGATTTCCTTCTGTTTTGTTTTTGAAATCCAATACTGTTCTCACTGTTTTGTTTTGTTTTATTGTTTCATTTTATTCAATGTTCTGTTTTGATTGGTTTTATTCTGTTCTGTTTTGTTTGATTTTATTACATTTTGAAGATAACAAGAGGCATTATGGTAGCCATTGTTGATTTCCTACTACCCTGTTTTGATATCCTGTATCACTTTCACTGTTTTGAGTGGCTTTATTCTGTTTTATTTTGTTCAATTTTATTCTCTTTAAAATACATTTTCATTCTTCTGTTTCAATAGGTTTTATTCGGGTTTTGTTTGATTTTATTACGTCTGAAGGCATGGACAGCTATTTTGAAGAAAATGAGAGACACTATGGTAGCCATTGTTGATTATTATCTTGTTATGAAGTCCCGTTATCACTTTCATTGTTTTGTTCTGATTAGCTTTATTTGGGTTTGTTTGGTTGTATTTTCTTTAAAATAAAATAATAATAAAAAAGAAATTAACTAATAACAAATGCTGGAGGAGCTGCGAGCAAAAAGGTACCCTTTTCTACTGTTGGTGGGAGTGCAGACTGGTGCAACCACTGTGGAAATCAGTATGGCAATTCCTCAAAATGGTAAGATTAGAGATCCCAGCTATTTGATCCAGCTATTCCTCTTCTGGATATCTTCCCAGAAGAATTAAAAACATCATATCACAACAATATATATGCTTCCATGTTTATAGCAGCACAATTTGTAATATCTAAATCTTGGAAACAACCCAAATGTCCATCAGCCGAAGAATAGATAAAAAAAAAAACGTGGTCTTTTTATACAATGGAATAATAATCATAAACAAGGATAAACTTGAGACTTTTATAGAGGTAAACAGATGCAACCTGAGACCTCACTCATAAGTGAAATAAATCAGACTCACATCATTTTGTCTCCCTGCTGTGAGAAATTGAAAGAGTAAATAAGGTCTAGAATGTACAATAGATTTTGTGAAATGGGAATTAATTGTTTAAAAAGAAAAAGGAACTAGGAGGGGAGAAAGGGAAAAGGAAGGAAAGGACAAGGGAGAAAAATGCAAGGTAGCTGTACTATTAGTGTTTCTTAGTTCATTGAAAAGGAAGGTTCATACTAACATCAATTAGAGAATTTTTTATGCCCATATCTTGCACTCCAAGTAAATACTTTGAAGAGTATAATATACAATGCATTAACTATTGTTAGTCTCCTATTATTTTGTTATAAAATTGTTTTACCTTTTATCAATAAAATAAAAAAGGACAAAAATAAATGTAATAAAATATGCCTGCCCCTTCTTTCTGCTCATTTTGCTCTATTTTTATCTTTAAATTTAACTTCCAGAATTATGTTTCTGTTAGATACAGATAAATTTTTATTTTCTCCGATAGTTTAAATACAGACTACCATAGAGAGGTAGAAAATAAATATAGGAAATAAAATTTCTGCAAGTCTAACAGAATCCAGGTTTTTCTAGAAAGTCTTTGCAATGCCACTGTCAGTACTGCCTAGGTTATTAGTTATTTGTTCAATGTCTTTATGACTGTATTATGAATTACTTTCTTTAAATAATAAAAACCATGTATTTTTTCCTAGAAGCATTGAAATTTCATTTATTTGACAAGCATAATTTTACTAAAAATACGTTCTTTTAAAAAACCCAGACTCAACAGATATATATTTTTTAAGTGGTAACCAGGTCCTCACACATGCTACACAAGCACTAAATCACTGAATTACATCTCTAGCACTAGGACATACTTCTTGATTCCCCATTTTTTTCTCTGCTTTTCTTTTCTGTATCATCTGTGCTTCTGACTCATGGCAATATGCTTGCCGTCTCTTCCATCGTATTATTCTTACTATATCCTCACTCAGAACACTCTTGCTCAAAGGCAGACCAGTATTGGAAGAGAATGGAACAATCTCAGAACTTTCAGGTTCCATATACCAAGAGAAAGGAAGATGTGATTATGAAGACAGAAGAGACATGGCTGCCATAAAAGGACCTGATCTGGTTATGAAGATGGGGAAAGGGGACACAGTCTAAGGAAAAGAAGTAGCCTCTGGGCACTGAAGGAAACAAAAATATGAATTCTCCATCAGCCCTCAGAAAGGAAATGCATCTTTGGTCTTAGTTTACTGAGACTCATGTTGGACTTCTGATCTATCAAACTGTGCTCCTCAAAGCTACTATGTTTGTGGTTCTTCATTATAGCACCAGTAGGAGATGAATACATCTCCTATTTCAACTAGATATTATGTGTCTGGCCATCATACAATAAGACTATAACCAAGTCTCACTATAACTGTATTTGTTATAGGGTGGAATTGAGGATGAGGGTCTCCTAAACAAAAATATAAACTCCAAAGATACAACTATAAAGAATATTTAGTACGTTAATTCTTCCACTTCCATAGTTAATAATTATTTCTTATTCCCTTTGTCAAAGACACTGAAGGAACTATTATTGAATATAATGTTATTTCTATTTCACATGACACTGCCTCTCTAATCCTTTCACACCAGGCAGCCTTGCTGGGGTCTTGCCTGCCTCCTTGCAGCGTCATTCATGAGTCACACAAATGACCTTCATGCCTGGGTCACTTGCCTTTTTATTCCAACTAGTGTGCTTTGTTACAATCTAAGCCAGCACCTTCATGTCCTTCCACAGTACCTGACAGTTTTCTTGTAGAAGGTGGTACAGCAAAGCATCCAGAAGAGCAGGGCAGCCATTCTATGCAGAGGTAACCCATGGGATTTGAGGGAGACAGGCTGTGCGTGAATGGCTTCTGCCTGTGTCTTTAGGAGAAATACGCGTCCTGATCCCAGAGTCCCCTTTCTTCTTGCTGAGTCTCCTGAGTTCCAAATGTCACATGACTTTATAATCTGCTGAGTCTGTGTCACCTATCTCAGTCTGCAAATCCCCAGAGGACATGAATGAGACTTGATCTTTTTTGTATTCACTTCTGTAGTGCTACAATTACAGTGCCATTTGCAATCACAGTAAGCGCCACTGTTGCAGCATATGACTTAGGTGTTATCTCTGTGTCTCAGTGACAGCATGTGTTCTTTTTTATAGCACAGAGGCAGGCTGCCTGGCTTCAAGTCCCAGTTCTGCCACCTAATGTTCTTGTGGGCATTTCTTACCCCCTCCTATTTATTTTATCCATCAGTAATAACCAGACCTACCTTGGAGGGGGTGGGTGTCGGAGTATTAAATGAACTCATAAATGTGAATAACACTCTCATAAATGTAGGCACTATTATTAAACTTCTCTTTTAGCACCTTATCTTGGCAAGGTCCAACAGCAGTCAGGCAAAGTGTGGGCTTCCATCTCAGGCTGACTGGATTTAAAAACAATTTCAGCACTACTAGTTGTGTGGCTCTGTGAAAGTTATTCATTCTGAGCTTATTTTCTGTAAAGTAATAGGAGCACTTCCAACATAAAGTTCTGAGGGTTAGATACCATAACCCATGTAAAAGGCTAAGAGTAGCATCTGGCACATTAGTAAAGAGAGTGTTACCTCAGTTTATGAACTTAATTTGTTACACAATTCTGGGAAAAATGGCCATGGTCCTGTTCCTTGCCTGATGTGGAGTTTGCAAATGGAAGCAAAATTTTGCCAAATGTTTCTGTTTGTGAACCAAACTGTTTGTGTACAGAAGCATTCATGAAAATATTGCTGTATTCAATGAATGGACTTTACACATCAACAAATCTCTATGCACTGAGGAGCGTCTGACATATGAATGAATGCTTTTGTTACTATCCGCTGAGAAAGGAAGCCACAGGCAAGTTGGCTCTCTCTACAGCTCACACGGTTGGCAGAGAGATGGACAGAGAGGGCCCAGGGCTTGAAGTCTGGCATAAGTACTTGCAGGAGCATATAACTCCCAGCAAGGAGCTGCAGAGAGGATGTGTGGAGAATCATTAAGCCTCTTGCAGCTTACTTATTCCAAGCTGCGCAGGTACACAGCCTTAGGCTCTAGGCTTCACACCTCAGGATATGGAAGACCTCTACAGTGAGGTCTTCCATCTGCCTCAACATGAAAATTCTGCACACTGGCTCCTTCAGCCACTGTTAGTACACAGCAGCTTCCTATCAAATCCCAGATGGGATTTTCTTTATGGCAAGGGTGCCATTTGTTACCTCAGCTCCCAAGGATAGCTATCTAACATAACCATTCTTCCTGCCACTCTCCATAGCATCTTGCTTCATGAGCCACAGGGGGAAACCAGAAAAACACTACTGTCCTTTAAAGGATATGATGTACTAATCTGTGAGTTCATGTTACTCCTCTGGGACAGAGTTGACAATCAGTTTCTATGCTAAATATAAGGTGCAGACATACTGCATCTCCAGAGGAAATGAGCCAGCATGACTGTGGTTTGCCTGGAATTTATGGTGGCACCCAGTGGGCAGTGGGTCCTCAGGTGCCCTGAATAATAAATTCAACACTACAGAATGGGTACAGAAGAGGTCTAGAGTCTAGACTAGTGATGGTGTACCTTTTAGAGCTTTCAAAGATAAGAAACAGCCACTGCAGCACATGTGCCTCAGTTCACCACCACTGGTCTTGACTCTCTAGACTCTAGACCATACATTCAAATATTTGTAAGATGTTCAACAGGCTTCCTCTTTCTGAACATAACAATACATTTTCATTTGTCAGATATACAATGTATTAAACTACATAGTTCTATACAAGGATATACACCTTCCATAACCTCTCACTTCCAACATTTTATGTTTTCTTCACTGTTTGATTTCAGTGAAGGTTATCCCAACACATGCCAAAACCTCAGTGAGGTAGGCTGAATAATAGCTCCTCAAAGATGTCCAAATCCTGGTCTTTAGACATGGGAATATGTTACCTTACCTGGCAAAAAGAATTTTGCAGAAGAGATTGCACCAAGAAGCTTGAAATGGGGACATTATACTGAATTATCTGGTTGGGTCTAAGTATGGCTAAGGTTTTAATAAGAGGGAGGAAAAAGGGTCTGAGTTAGAGGGAGATTTGGCTATATAAGGAGCTCAGAGTGTACAGAGCCATGAGACAAGAAATGCAAGCTGCCTCTAAGAGCTAGAGAAATGATGGAAGTGGTTCTCCTCCAGAGTTTGTAAAAAGATCACAGCTAGGCTGACCCAGCTGAGACTTCTGACTTCCAGAACTGTAAAGAATAGATTTGTGTTGCTTTATGCCATTAAATGATAGTAATCTGCTGCAGCAGCCAAAGGAAACTCGGACACTCAGCGTAGGGAGAAGCAGGGCTTTAGGTACTGTCTACACAAAGCAAAATAGAAATAAACAGTAGATGCCAAAATAGCATTTAATAGTAAGCAGCTCTTAATCCACATAGCATTAAAAATAAAAAACATGACAAAGAGGCTAAGATTTAAACTCTCCATTGATTTTAAGGAATTAAAAACCTGTGTCAGATCTTAGAATTTAGTACTTTTAATTCTATCATTTTTCTGTTAAAGTTCCTTCCACTTTGTTTTTCTTTGTTTACATCATTTTCCTTCTATTCACAAGGTCAAAGTTAGAGTCTAAAATTATTTCTTCTTCTTGTTTTAGAGCCATGTCTGGGTGGGAGAAAGCTCTGCTGTGCTTTTCAGCTCCCAATAGTCCCAAGGGGCTCCTTAGGCAGCTATGAAGGCTGCTGATTCCAGGGTGGAGTCCACAGTGCGATGGTGGGAAAGTGGCTCTTGCTCCCAGGACCGGAGAGTGAGCCATCAGTCAGCCCAGCTTCCTCTTCGCCAGGGCACACTCTTACCCTGAACTGTCAGAGTCACACCATCTCTCAAAATGTGTGTGGGAAGGGAGAAGACAAAGGACTGCAGGCCTTGCTCA
The DNA here is from genome assembly GCA_004365215.1 of Cuniculus paca. Taxonomy (NCBI): domain Eukaryota; kingdom Metazoa; phylum Chordata; class Mammalia; order Rodentia; family Cuniculidae; genus Cuniculus; species Cuniculus paca. Next base: position 3,648 of record RJWT010024735.1, on the reverse strand, counting down.
GTAAGGAGCATCACTTTACACGTGAGCTTCTGATGGAAGAGATTTTCAAAAGGGAGGGCCCAGCAGAGAGGGTAGGGAAGGACTCTCCTCACAGCAAGCCTGAAACCCCATTTTTAAAATGTGATTCCAAGAGGCTATTCTCTGATTTTCTTATAGTTAAAATTACATGAAAGTTAGTGGGGTGTGGGGGCACACACCTGTCATCACAGCATTCTGGGAGGCTGAGGCAGGAAGATCAGCAAGTTCAAGCCCAGCCTGTGTAACACTGTCTCAAAATAAAAAAAATGAAAAAAGAGCTGGGGATACAGCTCAGTGCAAATGTCCCCAGAATCACACACACACACACACACAGAGGTCACTTTTTCTTCAAGCTTAGTGCTGAACTGCATTTAAACCTTGACTCCAAGCCACAAAACATTCACCGTAATTTGAATACCCATTCTCAAAGTACCAAATCTTTAAGAATAGTTCCCTAATTGCTCTGGTTCAAAGGTATCCCTCTCAACCCCGAACATCTCCAGTATAGTTATGTGTCACTTAATGACAAGTTAAGCTTCTGAAAAATATGTAGTTAGGGGATTTCACTGTTGTATGAACAGCACGGGAGTGCACTTAACACAACTCCAGATGGTACCTCCAAATACACACCTAGGTGATATGGTGCTTACCCTTGTACATGAGGGTCCATCACTGTCCAAATTTTCATTATGCAGTGCAAGTGTACTTGTTTCTCAAGGATCTAAAAACTTTAAAACTCCAACTTAGAGACACAATCTAAAAGTCAGTAAATCAAGTGTTGGGATCTCAGATCACCTTTTCCCTGAGAAAGACATCTAAAACAACCAATCAGGGTTGACCTTGAAAACTTTGCAAGTTAGGCACTGCACAACTTTAGGGGGCTTGCTCTGTGTAAGCCCTGTCACTAACACTTTTTAAGTGCCTTTCATGTGCCGCACACTATGCTAGACATGTCATGAAGATAAGTTGGTTCCTTTATTCCTCACAACAACCTTACTGTTTTCATTTTACAAGGAGTGACATTGGAGTACCCCCTGCAAAGAGCTTAGGTAAAGTTTGCAAAGTCACATGGTTGCTTAGCTGGGATTCAAAATCCAACCCAACCCTGTTTAAATTAATACATTAATGCCTCAGTTCACAAAAGTGTCTGTAAAGAATTCGGTTTGCGAGCAGAAGCGTTCCACAAAATTTTGCTTGCATTTGCAAACGTTGCATCTGGTTACAAACACGACCAAAGTCATCTTCCACACACAAACACAGCCATTTTTCCCCAAAGTACAAAACAAATTAAGATCATAAACTGAGGTACCACTGTACCTTAGATATTTGCAACAGAGACAATAAAAGAGCAGGGAACGTGCTTTTCTACGTAAGGAATAAATAATAAAATTGGAACACAAAGTCACACCAATTTACACATTTTATTGGAATTCAAAGTAAAATAGTTGCTGTAGAGGTAAAATATGTTGCCCATAGAATTTGTCTTCACTTGATTTGTATTCTGCATACTTGATTTCAAAATGAAAAAGGGGGCAAGAATAAAATATACTCCATTTGAGTTTCTCAAGTCATTGAGAAGTCCCTCAAAATTTCTGTCCTGGCCTAATCTCAGTTCTATCACTGTGTAAGTTATTTGGCTTTTTGAACAGGTATAGTAAAATCCGGTAAGGATGATAAAGTCAGAACTGAGCACAATGTCATATTAAATGTAATTTCAAATTCAGGAAGTTTAATGCGTACAACAAAAGAGTATCTAATGTACTAGGGCTAAATGCTTGATTAAACTTGGTCCTTATGTCCATTGTTTGAAATTGATTGGGAACTAAGACTTTGCTTAGAAATGCAAATTCTTATTCTAGTGTTTCTGAGAAAATTTTATTGAAAATATCTCATTTATTTTTCACCCACAATATAAACTGTTGTAAATTTCAGTGCCCCTTGAAGCGAACTTTTGTAACCGTAAATATCTATAAATTATATTCTTTGGTTTAATATCCTCTGGAAGGGTTTTCACTATCTTTTATAGCCCTTCATTCAGCCTCCTGGATAATCTTTTATCGTCTTTTTACTCCTCCTTTTGATTCAACTTTTAGATTGTAAGTCCAACAAGTTATGTATTTTATCCTTTAGGCAACTGATCACTGAATATCAGGCCTTGTATGTAACAAACACTAGGACAGACAGCAAAACTAATCTCGCAGCTCTAACACAATTAGTTTACAAGTGTTTAATAAAAGTTTATTGAACAAATGCACATTTCTTACCAAGAAAAATACTAAGAAACAAAAAGATAAAAATTGTCAAGAACACTATTCAGTAATTCATGAAAATAAGTAGAAATGTTTCTGAATGTTTTATTTAATACAATATAATTTCTTCAAGGGCAGAGGGAAAAATGCTTTGTTGAGCAATAAGGCCCTGCAAATGTACTTTTAGGATATATGTAGTATTGTTCTAAAGACGTCAGATGAGGGGCAAAATGTTCCACATTGTTTAACTATGCTTTTGCTGATTTCCTTCATTGTACTCTTAATTTACTTTTTTTTTTTTTTCAAATGTCACTCATTCTAATACCAGATTATGCTGACTGTGAAAGGCCATTATTACAATTCATTTACTCTTCTCCCAACTTTGGCTAATCAGCCACAGTATGACTGGGCTCATGGGCCCATCTTCAGACACATTGATAAATATGGAAAGCGCCTAATTGTGTTGTTCTGACATCTCTGAGAATGTTACTTTTCCCAGGAGAAATCATCCCCTATCTAATATTCACGATTACACAGTGGAAGTCACTCAGCACATACTGAAGGCTGAGCATGAACCACAGGGCACTATCCTATCCCGAAGATCACGCACACAGGCTTATTAGGACTATTCACATTATAATTGCAGTCTCTGCTCCTGAGCTGGCTCAATTCTGTCCAGGAACCATCAGACCTTTTATGTAACGCATTCAAAGGATAATTATATATCTTGTCAGGAGAGCCAATTAATGACATCCTGTGCTTCCCTGCCTCAGATGGTGTTGTTTCCTTTGCATGCATTCATGGTAAAAATAAAAAAATATATATAGATAGGATGAATTTATGTTCACAGAATTTTTTTTCTAATTGTCAGACTTGATATTATTAATCATGCTTACATATGGAAACTCAGAAAGCTGACACTGTACATATTTTTCTTTCTATGCATGAAAGGAAAGACTAATGTGCTATTTTGAATTAAATTTACTTGAAGAGAGCAGTGAACACAAACTATTTCACTCTGCTGCAAACAATATGGTGTTTAAAATAAATTCAAGCAGACATTCTTCTTTATATACTGTATTCTCTTTCTCTCAAAAGCTAAATGAATGATACATCAGTAGTATGATTTAAAGATAGATCCTAAAAAGTAGAAAATAATAGCTGGCTGTTAATTTCTTAACTTTCAAATAAGTAAAGATAGGAGAAAAAAATTTCTAGAGTCAGCTGACATACAGACTAATGTGAGGCAACAGAAACCTAATATTAACTTACTGGTTTCAGATTAAGATTTAGATATATGGTGCAATGTTGCTGGTATATTCTGTAAGAAAGTACAGGAGGAGCCAGGCCAGTGAGTAATGGATACGTGCCTAAGATCAGC
>RJWT010024734.1:0-16309 GCA_004365215.1 Cuniculus paca | reverse complement strand
AGAAAATTAGAATAGATGGCCTTTACCTCAGTCTGATAAAAGCCATCTATGACAAACCAACAGCCAGTATCACATTAAATGGTCAAAAACTCAAAGCTTTCACTCTAAAATCAGGAACAAGACAAGGATGTCCATTATCACCACTCCTATTCAATATAGTGCTGGAAACATTAGTCAGAGCAATTAGACAAGAGACATATATAAAAGGAATAAGGATAGGATAGGAAGAAGTTAAGTTATTACTATTTGCAGATGACATGATACTCTATGTAGAAGACCCACAAAACTCCATAGAAAGACTTCCGGATATCATAACCAAATTCAGTAATGTAGCTGAATACAGAGTCAATACACATCAGAAATCAATCACATTCCTGTACACAAATGACAAACTCATTGAGAGAGAAATAAGAGGAACCACAACCTTCACAATAGCATCCAAAAAAATGAAATACTCTGGAATTAACCTAATGAAGGAAGCAAAAGATCTATTTAATGAAAATTACAGTACTCTGAAAAAAGAAATCGAAGAGGAACTCAGAAAATGGAAAGACTTTCTGTGCTCACGGATAGGAAGAACAAACATTGTGAAAATGGCCATTCTCCCAAAATTATTATACAGACTTAATGCAATTCCTATCCAAATACCATTAGCATACCCCACAGATCTAGAAAAATCATTCTTAAAATTCATCTGGAACCAGAAGAGACCTAGAATAGCAAAGGCACTTCTGGGCAGCAAGGGCAGGGCTGGAGGCATCACAATCCCAGACTTGAAATTATACTACAAAGCTACTGTAATCAAATCAGCACAGTACTGGAATCAAGACAGACCTGAGGATCAATGGAATAGATTAGAAGATACAACCCCAAGTACAAACACACTCAGCCACCTTATCTTTGACAAAGGGGCCAAACATGTTCACTGGAAGAAAGCCTCTTTAATATGTGGTGCTGGAAAAACTGGCTTTCCATATGCCAAAAACTAAAACTAGACCCAAGCCTATCACCATGCACTAAACTAAAGTCAAAATGGATCAAAGATCTAAATATTCAAACAGAAACACTAATTCTGCTGGAAAACAAAGTAGATAGAAATCTTGAAGACACAGGGATAGGTGGAGAATTCATGAACAAAAGTCAAACTGCATGGGAAACACTTCCCAGAATCAACAACTGGGATCTTGTCTTGTTAAAAAGTTTTTGCATGTCAAAAGAAATCTCCAATGGAGTGGAAGGAAAACCCACAAAATGGGAAAACATCTTAGTCAACTGCCCTTCAGACAAAGGTCTTCTATCTAGAACATATACAGAAATAAAAAATATGAGGCCCTCGAACTTCAAAGACCCAATCCAGAAATGGGCATCTGAGATGAAAACACACTTCTCAGCTGAACAAATACAAGTGGCAAATAAATACATAAAAAAATGTTCAGCATCATTGGTCATTAGAGAAATGCAAATTAAAACAACTCTGAGATTTCATCTCACTCCAGAAAGAATGGCCAGGATCAAGAAAACCACCAACAATAAATGCTGGAGAGGCTGTGGGGAAAAAGGAACCCTTCTCCACTGTTGGTGGAAGTGCAGACTGGTGCAGCCCTGTGGAAATCAGTCTGGAGATTTCTCAAAAAGCTAGGATTGGAAGTCCCATTTGACCCAGGTATTCTGCTTCTGGGCATATTCCCAGATAAAGTGAAATCATCATATCACAGTGATATATGTACACCCATGCTTATAGCAGCACAATTTGTAATAGCCAAATGTTGGAAACAACCCAAATGCCCATCAATTGAGGAATGGATGAAGAATATGTGGTACTTTTATACAATGGAGTACTATTCAGCTATAAAGAGTGATCACACTGAGATTTTTAAAGGTAAATGGATGTGACTTGAGACCATACTCATAAGTGAAATAAACCGAACTCACATGTGTAAACACCTCATCATCTCCCTGAAGAAACTGACTCAATAAGATACAAAATTCCTGATAAATATGAAGCATAGGTTCTGAAGTCCAGTGGTGCTTTTATTCTTTGATTTGATTGGTTTAAGTCTCTTTTCTACTATTTGATTGCAATATGTGAGAAGATAAGAACAGCTCTTTTGAAGAAAACAGGGTAAATTAAGGTAGTCATTGTTGGTTTTTTTGTTGTCTGATTTGAAGGCCTATAATGCTTTCACTCGTCTGTTTTACCTGGTTTTATATTATTTTGTTTTGTTTGAGTTTATTGTGTGTGAATGTATGAACAACCATTTCAAAGAAGTCAAGAGACACTAGGGTAGCCATTGTTAATCTCCTGTTGTTATGTTTTGAGGACCTGTATTCCTTGCAGTGTTCTGTTCTGAAATGCTATGTTGTGTTTGATTCTATTGTTTTGTTTTGTTTTGTTTTGTTCTATTCTCTTTAAAATAAAAAAATAAAGATAACAAAATATATAATTGCAGCCATCAAGGATATCCAATTAACTTGTTTAGAAACCCTGTATTGCTTTCATTGTTTTGTTTTGATTGATTTTACTCTATTCTGTGTTGTTTGATTGTATTATGTCTGAAGGTGTAGGCAGCTATTCTGAAGATAAGAAGAAGCATTATGGTAACCACTGCCATTTTACTAGTGTTTTGAGGTTCTCTATTGCTTACATTGTTTTGCTTTGTTTGTTTTGTTTTGTTTTGTTTTTGTTTTTTTTACTGATTTTATTTTGTTCTATTTTGTTTGATTTTATTTATCCCTGATGGTATGGGCAGTTATATTGCAGATAACAAGAGGCATTAGTGTAGCCATTATTGATTGCCTTTTACCCTGTTTAGAAGTCATATAGCATGTTCGTTGTTTTGTTGTGACTGACTCTATTCTGTTTTATTTTGTTTGGTTGTATTCTTTTCAAAATAAAAATTAAAAAAATTAATTTTGTTTTTGTTTTTTTTTGCACCAGCGATTGAACTCATGACCTCACACTTGCCAGGTTGCCAGGTAGGCACTTAGATTACTGAGCTAGATCCCCGGCACTTAAACTTTTTCCTTTTCTTTTTTTTTTTTTTTTTTTTTGCGGCACCGGGGATTGAACTCATGACCTTGTGCTTGCCAGGAAGGCACTTATGCCACTAAGCTAAATCCCCAGCCCTTTTCCTAAGTTTTTATCTTAAAATTTCATTCAATTATGTATTTAAATTTTATAAAGTATGGATAAAGAATTACAGGTATACATGTTCAGGCCTTATAAAGTAATCTAAAAATGAAAGTTTTGTACATAAATATTCACTAACACTTGACACACAGGGAAAGTCTTTGACTTGGCATTTGTGATGCTTTTTTTCTGTGCTCAATATGTGTTAATACAATTAAAGTCATAATTTTAATTTTCATTCCTTGCCATATATTTAACTAGTAAGCCCCCATACAATAAATAAGAGACCACTAATTGCAGGAAAGATTTCAGAGTAATCTAAGCCTTTATATTTGGTTAGAGAGGAAATTTTAGAGCAGCAAAAGTCCACATCATTTCCTTAACACAACTGCCTAATTTATTGGTTAGCCTCCAGCATTAATTACTTCTTTTTCCATTTTTGCCAGAACTGTATTGATCTAATCTTCAATTCTCTCTCTGGGTCTCCTGAACTCATTCTTGATTCTGTCAAGCCATCCTCAATCTGTGTAATTGGTCCCTGTGTGGTTGTAGGGAGGCAGGCCTACAGCAGGATGTTCTGGGTATCTTGCACTCTTCTTTGGTGACCTGTGGTCATGTAGGCCTTTCTTCTACTATGTCATTTTCATGCTATAGGAAATAACTAATATTTTACAGTTCCATTTTAAAAAGAAACGCATGCTTTGTATTTTAAAAAAGATTCACTTGCTTTATAGGTATTTCTATCAATGCTCTCACTTCAGAAAGTAAGAGATCAAGAGGGTCAATTTATATGCTAATGATATTTGAAATGCACAGTGGAAACCTGAAAAAAAATCACCATATATGAGAAGTTCAGTCCTCATGATCATATGGAAGTAATCATGTGATTAACATTTGACAAGCTATCTCTTACTCCTGACTCCTCATGAGTTATTACATTTTGGACAGATTAATTTATCTTGCTGAAGATATCTGAACCCACAGGCCAGGCCATTTATGTATACACACAGCAATTAAAGCTGATTGTTGGAAATAGGTAATAATACACTGTTTCTTTTGAAATTTCAGTAATCGCCTTATCCACAAAAATGCTGGATTAGCAAAATAACATTTTTCGGCTAATAAATGATCTATAAGACCTGATAAAGAAATTTCACTGTTGTTGCTGCTGCTGTTAATGTTGTTGAATTCTACTAAAGCTTAGGGATGTACAAAATCACATAAAAGACATATTGACTTTGAATATTTAGTTATAACCCATAGAGAAAAAAGTATATGAAAACACAGATAAATTTTAAAAATCAGACAATTTTTAAAACAACTTTCTTGGGAAAATTACACCTTGGATTCAATGCAAGTATGTGCATGGCAACAAGGAAAATGATTTCTCATACACACGACTTCACATTTTAACCCATTATATTTTGCTAACTTCTTAAGAGACGAATCTAAAGTACATACTTTGTCCTTGTTAGTTCAGATATTTCCAAATATAAACTTGCAAAAATTGTAACAATGTATATGTATGCACATATACACACAAATTTATACATACGTGTATAAATATACATACATGATGAAGTGTCCATATAGAGAGGTTTCCAACAAGAATTTTACTTAAAATATTACTTTTCTAAATAAGATGCAAAAGGCACTAGAAACAAATGAAAAGGAGTGAAGCACCAAGAGGTGAGTGCTGAGATGTTTACTTTATCACATGATTTGTCTTTCCACTCTGTGCTTGCATGGTCCCACACATGGTCAGAGAGGATTTTCAGATACCATCCAGAATTTGATGCCATGACTTTCTTTTTCCCTCTGCATTGATAACATTCTAGTACATTTAAAGACACAATATTTGCATCCTCTTGATTGTGTCTGAGTAGAAAACCACTTAGTAAATAGAAATAAACTGCAGAAACAATTTATGAATTCAAAACAAATGTTTCTACTTTACTCAGAAGTGAACCATTATCGTCTGATTGTAGCTGAAGTTGTATGTTTGAAAACTTCCCACACATTCCATTCTCAGAATTCTTTAATACAAAGCCAGACAAAGTTATTTACACTTTTCTGCTGACTTGAACACTCAATTAGAGACCTTGAGGGACTGGTTGTGAATGATTTCCATGCAATAATGCTGATCTGTGTTGGAATGCATGTACATGTGCATGGGGGCAGGGATATAGGGTAAATAATTAGTTTCTTCTGCTTGATGGGGAAGCAACAGTGAGCAGATTGTAAAGTATTCCTTTTAAGTTTCTTTGTTGTGTATAAAAATGGAGTTTTCCTTCATATGTATGTCTAAAATAGTATTGCTTAACAACAAGATCTTTCGTTTTAGCTTTGCAAAGCTGTTACAAATGACTGTCATAGATGAACTGATAATATACTAATGTTGAGAACTGATGTATCCTTGGTTATATTCCTATTACTTAAAAATACCTAATTAGGCAATAATTTATGAGTTTAGGGTTTATAATTTACTAAAGGCATTGTATATTGAGAAGAAATAAAAATATACTCACTGAAGCAGTTTGTCCCATATCACATGTGTAATTTATGGAAAATGGTTTAAGATTTGGAGTGAGCCAAACTTGGATTAAGTCTATGTTCCTATATATATTAGTGACGAAGCTCTGGACAAATTACTTGCTTTCATAATCCTCAGGATTATATATGAAAATCAGGTAATAATTATAATAAAATCAGATTACTTCAAATGTGGTAGGCAAATGTAAATGCATTACTTTCAACTTGAATCTGCCAACACATTTTCTAATTTTTTTCTGATTAATATTTTGATTTATCTTAAACAAACACAAATTAAATTAGTTATACATTTGTCAGGAGGAAATAGGAATATGTTCTAAAAATAGCAATGCCCTTTTAAGAGAAAAAAGGACAAAATGAGAACCTATAAAATGTAAAAGTAATATTACCCATTGAGGGATTTTTATATTTTCAAATAGCTAATGAAACTAAAGTAAATTCTTTCAGATTGAAAGCACTATGTTTAGCTTAGGTTAATTCAGTTATGATTCGTACTAGTAAAAATATCTGCGCTGAGGGTATCTCCGCTGAATGTTTTATATATTTTTAACATATGATACATTAATTATATTAAAGTATTTCATTCAAAAATTCATGAATAGAATTTACACAGCAAAGTCATGTAAATCATTGAAAAGCCCGCTCTGTTCTCTCTAGTTTAACACATTTCAGTTTTCAACTTTGAACCCAAGAAATGCTTGAATGATGCAATCATTCATAATTGAATTTAAAATCATTAAAATAATTAACATTAAACAAGACTCCCTTAATATTGTCCTCTGCTCAACTGCATGTTAGACAGGCTGCTTCTTCTCTCTGACCCCATGACTACCTTGCCTCTTACTATTCTACATGACCTAAATACAGAGTTCCTTTCACCTTTCCTGTTCTTAAAGCATTTTCTATAGAAAACATTTCATTATAAATTACTTTTCTGCCTTTTGAGTTGTAAATCTTTCCATAAGTCTCCTGCCAGTCTTACAACTTCAGACCAATTTTCTCGAGACATTGGAAGTCATTCCTTTAAAATATAATCAACAAGGCGGAGGGCTTCCAGTCTCCCAGTCTTTGTGGTAGGGTAGGAACTTAAATCCACGGAGCACCTTGCTCTGAGTTGTAAAAACTAAACTCCTGTCATAAAAATATGAGAGAGATTACTTTTCCTTTGGGTAAAGCCAGTCAGCAAACACAGACAATCGTCAATCCACCTTACTCCCACTCCAGCTTCTAAAATTTCCCACAGCTTAGCCATGCCTGGTGGTGCAAGTTTATAATCCCAGTACTTGGGAGGTTGAGACAGGAGGATCCTTGTGAGTTTGAGACCTGAAAAGCATAGCGAGACCTTGTATCAAAAGACATAGGCTGGGAATTAAACTCAGTGATGCAAGTGCCTGCTTGGCAAGTGCGAGGTTGTGAGTTTGAACCCTACAGGTTTTGTTTCAATGGAATTGAGTTCAGACTGCATTCTGATCTCCTTCTTGTAATAAAGTCTTCCTGACCCATTTAGCATTGTCCAGACCATTGTTTTGCTTTGTGAACATCCAATAACTTTCAGATTTTACTTTTATTTTGTAAAAAATACATTATAAAATGTGTGAATAGTAATTTGATAGTTTTCAGTGAATGACACTTAGATAAATTCATGCATTATTAAATTTGTTTGTAGAGGAGTACTTGAAATGAAAAATAGCACAAAGAGTACAGGAAAGAGAAAATAGCAAGGATTTTCCAAAATGGTTGAAAGTAAATTATACAATGACAGGCTTTAAGCATTTTCAGGTTTTGTATCAGTAAGTCCATATCTCAGGGAATAAATGTTAAGAAAATATTCATGAAAACAAATTATACACAGGTGTTGCCAAGAGTATTTTGATATTATAGTGAAATACTGGTACACCTAAGTATCTAGTATTAGGCACTCAGTATGCACTAGATTGTTTTTCATACAAAGTGACATCTTACTTTAAATGAATCACATTTGATTCTTTAAAAATGTGTATTCTGAAAGGAATATGATTTTGTTTACAGGCCAACTGTGAGCCCAAGAGCTAAAATGAGGACATGGTAAGAATATGAGTGAGAATTTGACTCTTTCTTTGTAGTTCATGTCTCAGAAATTGACCCTGAGGCCCAAATTTAAACTATGAAGAATAAATACATGAGGTGATCAAAATAATGTATTGGGTGTATATTTAAATTCTAAAAATTACAGTAACAGACACATTGCCACTAATCATATTAAAAGACTTCTCCTCAACTCAAAGACACTTTTCCCACTTTCCTTGCAACTGTCTGAAGCAGTTCTGAAATTCCGCTTTCATGAGTATCTTTGCAAGTTGTGAAAAGAAATATAAAGAATGCTGCAACTGGTTGCCATTCAATGGAAAGACAGGCTCCTAAAAACATTGCAGTATGTTCTCATCCACCTTATTCACTGGACTTGACAATTTCCGGATCTTTTCCAATGTCAAAATGACCATGAAAAGTAAACATGTTGAATGCATTCAAGACATCAAGGCAGCTAGGACAGTATAACTAAAGACATTCAGAAAAGAGGACTTCCAGAGCTGCTTTAGAAAGTGGCAAGAAGGATGAGATTCTGTGATTCTGCATTGTTATGTAATAATGATAGATGTAGATCTTGAAAACTTTGCTTTTAATCGTTGGGTACAACTCAGAAGATGCCTTATACTCTACTAAAATACAATTTGTATAAATGATCATGTCAATGAGAAAAGCTGCAAACCAATCTACCAATATAGAATACTTAGTGAAATTTTATGTTTTGTAACAGAAAAATTATACAAAAATATACAAACATACATCAAATACATATTTTTCATTTTTAAAAATTTCCAGGTATTTGGAATTTTTCTATAGTATTTGTTAGCTAGCTTTCCATAATTATGATAAAACCTAAAAACAATCAATTTGTGAAGTGAAAATGTTTATTTTAGCTCAAGTTTTAGAAGTTTAAGTCCATAGCCAATAGACTCCATTGATTTAAGGCAGCATATCACAGAGGGAACACATAGCAGAATAAAGGCATTTATTTCCGGGTCAGAAGGCAAAAGTAAGACAATATGAAAACAAGCACCCACAATCTGCTAAAAGGACGTACCCACAATAATCCAAAAACCTACTACTGAGATCTCCTCTCCCACCACTCCTGAAAGCTCCCTGCTAAAGACCACACCTCTAACACGAGGCCATTTGGAGAATGCTTATGTAAACTGTAGAAATGTTTCTTTTTATCTTAATTCTGTATCACTTATAGATTTTTATAACATTAGATCCATTTTATTAGAATTTGTTTTATGAATCTGATATGGGCTACCTTAGGGACTTTAGCACGTACTTTTTAAATGTGTATTAAACAATTCTTGCTCATAGTATTCTATAAAAGTCAATTAGATCCAACTGTATTATAGTTTTTCTCAGACTTGTCTTACTGATGTTTCATGTGTTTGTTATATTAAATATTGAAAGTCTTAAGAACTTCTATTACTATTTTTTACCTTAATGTTTTTATTTTTTCCATGTATTTCAAGTAACTGCTATCAGACTTGTATGCAGTTATAACTGCTATGGCATCCTCATGAACTGTCACTGTAGTCATTACATAATGTTCTTTGCATTCAGCAGTTTTCCCTCTGCTAGGATAAAGTATCTCACAGTCACATTATAATGGAGGAGAGGTTTATTTGGCTCGTGAATTCAGAAGGTCCAGTTTGTGCTTGGCTGGCCCCAAGTCAGCAACAGAATGGTGGAATGGCAGAGTGAAACACAATTGCTCAACTGACAGCAGTCAGTATGCAGAGAGAGGGAAAGAAAGGAGCCAGGAGAAAAAACACACACTTTATGTTTCAACCCCAGGGGACCCCTCCCCCCACCTCTAACTAGCTCCAACTCCTAAGAGTACATTCAGCTATGAACTCTAATGCCCCTGTGATCCAAGTGCACATGAGACTTTGGGGGGGACATAGATCTAAGCAATCACGTTACCATTTATCCCAGGAATTAAAATTTTGCAGGCATTTGAATGATTACAAAATGAGGACATTTTGTACTTTATTAAAGATTTTTGAAAGATGGTCTGTAGTTGGTTTTCCGATTTTATGAGATGTACCACATTTTTCTAATGTACCACAATGATAGGCCATCCATTTTTGAAATAAACACTGTGATTTTAAAATAATACAATGACTTATAAAAACCTGAACTTGCTACAAAATTAATAGAAATTCATTTTGGCAGCCTAATCATTATATAAATCACAGCATAGTGATATGAAGAATGTCTCTAGCAACTATAGTAAATTCTCATTACTCTTAGTTTTAAAAGTAATTATTCCTTTATTTTACACATTATTATCCTTGTATATAAATGTAATTTTATATGTGTATATATCTGGACTTGTTTTATAGTGGGTATACTATATTTAATTTGAAAAACTAAATTTTCAAGTTTGCACAGATTTAAACATAAAGAAAACATGGTTTTTAAAAGATGACATTCGCTTTTTTTTCTTTCTTTTTTTAATTAAATTTATTTGGTATAATTAGCATAATTTAGATGTACATATTGATAATACTCACTATAAGGAATTTGTTCCTGTGCATGATATATCTTGATTCCTTTCTTTTAACAATCCCCTCCCTACCTTTAACCACTCTGCCCCTCCATATTTGCAAAGATTTGTTTCCATTTTATCTTTCTTATCCTTTTTTTTCATTTCCCTTCTTTCCTTTCCCCCTTTCCCCTCCCTTGCTCCTCTTCCCTTTCCAAAAATTTCTTCCTCTTTCACAATATCTATTGAAAATTTTGGGCCTTATTTACTCTTTCAGATTCTCTCACAAGGGAGATAATATGATATTCAAGCATGTGCATCCCATTTATTTCACTTAAGAGTATGGTCTCAAGGTGCATGCATTTACCTAAAATATCTCAAGTTTATCCTTTTTTATGGCAGAGTGGTACTCTGTTGTATTAAAAAAAAATCATTTTTATCCATTTTTTTGTTGATGTGCATTTGGGTTGTTTCCAAGATTTAGTTATTACAAAATGTACTGTTATAAATATGGGTGCACATATGTTATTGAAGTATGATGTTTTTAATTCTTCTGATACTCAAAAGGGGAATAGCTGGGTGAAATAGGACCTCTAATCATAATTTTTTGGAGAATCTCCACACTGATTTCCACGGTGGTTTCACCAGTCTACACTCCCAACAATACAGACACCTTATTTCCTACAGCCTCTCCAATATTTGTTATTGGTTGATTTCTTGATAGTCATTCTTTCTGAAGTGAAGTGGCATCTCAGCATTGCTTAATTTGCATCTCTCAAATGACCAATGATGATGAACATTCTTTCATACGTTTGTTTGCCATTTGTATTTCTTTATCTGAGAAGTTTCTATTCATCTTGATGCCTATTTGTGGGTTGAGTTTCCAAATTTGTGGGGTCCGAATTTTTAAAATTCTCTTTATGTTCTAGATACTAGTCCTTTGTTTGAGGGACAACCGGCTAATATTTTTTTCCCGCTGTATGGATTGTCTTTTCACTCTGTTGGTGATTTCTTTTGATGTGATTTTTAATAGGATGAAATTCCATTTGTTGATTCTTTGCAGTATATACTGTGCAGTCAAGATTGTGTTCATGAAATTTTTGCTTACACCTATGTCTTCAAGACTTCTCTTTAGTCTCTCTTCCATCAGGTTTAGTGTTTGTTTCAATATTTAGAACTTTGGTCCATTTTGATTTTAATTTAGTGCATGGTGAGAGACATAGATCTAGTTTTGTTCTTTGGCATGTAGGGTGCTAATTTTTCCAGCATCATTTATTAAAAAGGCTATCTTTCTTCCAGTGAACGTGTTTAGCCCCTTTGTCAAAGAGAACATGATTATCTTTGCATTTGTTTCTGCACATTTTAATCTGTTCCAATTATTCTCAGATCTTTTTTTAAATCAAATATCATGCTGATTTTAATCACAGTAGCTTTGTAGTGTGATTTCAAGGCAGGGATTGTGATGCCTTCTGCTTTTCCTTTGTTGTCCAGAATTGTTTTTTGCATTTCTAGATCTCTTTTGATTCCAAATGAATTTTAGGAATGTTTTCTCTATTTCTATGAGGTATGCTAATGGTAATTTAGTTTGGCTTGCACCAAATCTTAGGGAAATTTCGAGAGTATGGCCATTTTCACTAAGTTGGTTCTTCCTACCCATGAGTAAGGCATGGATTTCAATTTTCTGATATCCTCTCCAATCTCCTTTTTCAGAGTATGTAATTTTCAATGTACAGATCTTTTACTTACTTTGTTAGATTGCTTCCTAAGTATGTCATTTTATTCAATGATATTGGGAAATGTGTTGTTTCCTAATTTCTCTCTTAGTGAGTTTGTCTTTTGTGTACATTCCTTCTGTGTTTTTCATCTTACTAAAGTACAGTTTCTTGAAACAGGTATTGATGTTCTTGATTTCTGCAGGATCCATTGTGATTTCACTCTGCATTCCTACTTGATTGAAGTTGAATCATTTGTTCCCTTTTTTGATAAGATTGGCTAAGGTTTACCAAGTTTACTTAATCTTTCAAAGAAACAACTGTTTGATTAATTTATGTTGTGTATTGTTTTCTTAGTCTCAATTACATTAATTACTGTCCTCATGTTTATAATTTACTCTCTTGCATGAATTTTGGATTTGATTTGTTTTTTTTTTTTTTGTAGAAGTTTGACATTCAACATTACTTTGTTTATTTGAGCTCATTCTGTTTTCCTGATGTGAGAGTTCACTGCTACACATTTCCTCTTGGGACTATTTTCATTACATCTCATAAATTTCAGTACATTGTATAGGCATTATCATTTAATTGTTGATACTGTTTAATTTCATCTTAATTTCTTCTGTAACCCATTAGATGTTCAAGAGGTCATTATTTAATTTCTCTGTATTTATGTAGTTTTCATTGTTTCTTTTGCCATTGATTTCCACTTTTATTGCACTATGGTCAGATAATGTGAATGGGATAATTTCAGTTCCCCTACATTTATTTAAGCATTTTCCATGAGCTAATATGTGATCTATTTTGGAGAACATTCCATACACAGGTGAGAAGAATGTATATTATGATGTGGGTGCAACACTCTGTAGACATCCACTAAGACTATTTTTTCACAGGTTTGGTTTGGTTCTGGTATTTGTTTGTAATTTTTTGTCTAGTCAATCTGTTTGTGACAGTGGGGTATTAAGTTTTCCCACTACAATTGTATTAGTGCTTATTTGATGTTGCATGTCCATTAATACTTGTTTTTTGAAGTTGGGTGTACCAATATGTGGGTGCACTGACATTGATGATTTTTGTCTTTTCTTCTTGGGATTTTCCCTTAGCAAGTATATAGTGACCTTCTTGGTCTCTTTTCATCAGTCTTGGTTTGAAGTTCACATTGTCTGCAAGTAGAATAGCTACCCTCATTTTTTCTTGAATCCTGTCATATAGAGTATTGTATTCCATCCTTTGATGTTTGAATTTTTTTGAGTTAAATGTATTTCCTGTATACAGCATATTGTTGGATCTTGCTTCTTGATCAATTCTTCCAATCTGTTTCTTTTGATTGTTGATACCATTTACATTGATGCTCACAAGTGATATGTATTGATTTATCCTTCTCATATTATTTTCCTGTTTGTTTCCTGTCTTTTTCCTCTGTTTAACTGCCCTTGCTGGTGGCTTTCTTTCATTGGGGTTTGTAAAATTGTGATCTTCATTTTCTCTTTGTGAAATATCCTTCTGAGCATTTTTGAAAGCTGGTTTTGTGGTCATGAGTTTATACACTTGTTCTTTGTCATGGAAGTATCTTATTTGTCCATTGATTTTGGAAGATAGTTTTGCAGATTACATCAATTTGGGTTGGTGGTTGTTTTCTTTTAGGGCTTGAAATACCTCACTCCAAGACCTCTTTGATTTGATGGTTTGTACTGAGAAGTATGCTGTGATTCTGATGGGCTTTCCTTTGTAGGTGACTTGTTCTTTTCCCCAATTGCTTTAAATACTCTGTTCTTATGCTGAATGTCTGGAATTTTGATTAATATATGCCTTGGTGTAGATTTATTTTTACTATGGCTATTTGTAGCTCTGTATTCCTCACTTATTTGTGTGTCAAATTCTTTATCCATGTTTGGTAAGTTTTCTGCCATTTCTTTTGTGAAGAGGTTTTTTATGGCATTTCACTATCTCCAGCTTTCTCCTTGACTCTGATCAACCCTACGTTGGTCTTCTTTGCTTCATCTTGCAGTTGTTGGATTGAGTTTCCTGGTCCCCTATTTTTTTTTAAATGTCATTCTTTTGATGCAGTCCTGTCCTCCAGATCTGATATTCTATACTCACTTTCATTCAATCTGTTACATATAATATCAATGGAATTTTTCATCTCCAGAATTTCTGGTTGGATCTGTTTCACAAGTCCATTTCTTTTCTTGGTTGTCCATTCATTGTTTCCATCTTTTTCCTAAGCATGTCTATTTTTATCTGTGTCTACTCTAATGTCTTTCATTTTAATCATCATTTCTTTTTTACCTGAGAGATTTTTTTTTCTATAGCCACATCCATTTTTTTTTCACTTCTGCTGCTATCATTTCAGAAAGTTGCTGTGGGTGGCTTGTGATTTCCTCTCATTGTGCTCTGGACTTTACTTGGGTGAACTGGATATCTGTGATTCATTTTGCTTCTGTGTCTTGTCATTTCTTATTTTTTAAATTTTATTTTGTTTTCTGTGTTGATGTTTTCTTATAGTAGATAGCTTTATCACTAATATCGAGGCTTTCCTAGTAAATGTCTTTTCCTCAGAGATGTCTTCTAGGTGTAGGTGGTTCTTGGTCTTTGTGCCTGTTCCGAAAAACCTACCTTCCCAGTTTATTAAAGATGACAAATTGCTATTTGGCTCAGCACCAAGTCCTTTATTACTGGACTATAGTGATTGTTGTGACCCTAGATAATCACAGTATTGTCATACAAGGGAGAAGAAATGATTACAACACATATGACATGCTGGCTAATGTAATTCAGTTAGCAATAATTATAGCATCAAGCACAGCCTAGATGCTGAAAAACTGTGGCAACTATTAATCTGATACCTTTAGCCATGGGAGCATGTTCTACAGTTATATAACAAAATTCAACATATGCCAGCAACTTGTATACAAGAGCTGCTAATTATTAGAGTGATTTTACCCTCTGTGGGAGATTTAGGATTGATAGGAGACAAAATAGAGAGATGAATGAGGACAAATAGAGTAGAAGCAAGCCTGGAGGGCAGAGGATGATCAACCAAATTGTGAGAAACTGAAGAAGAACACAAGAGAGAAAGAATCAAAGAGAAAACAAAAGAATACTGAAGAAGAAAGAGAGCATATCATGTTCAGTCACATAAAAAATCATAAACTCAAAAGAGATAGTTGAGGAAAGAGAAAAAGAAGATCAATAGAAGAAAACAGAAAGATAAGAAACCTAAATATTGAAGAAAAAGAAAAAAAAAACAAGAAGAAAGAAAAACCCAATTAGACAGAAAAAAGGAAAACCAATCAAATTAATAAAGAACAAGAGAAATAATAAAATTTCTCTGATGTCCACAGTTCTGAAGATGTCCACATCCCAGAAATGTGCTGTGTAATTCTGCCAAGTTTGTCATAGGGTTTGTACTGGGTATGAGGATAATCTTGACATCAGAATGTGGGGGCTAGCACTGATCACAAACTGACAACGTTTTGGATGTCCACTTCTCACCATTTTTGTTGCCAAGGTGATCTCCCAGTTGCTATTGGGTAGGGAAAGCCTGGGGTTGCTCTCAGATCTTGTAAAATTGACTCCTTCTAGACTTGCACAACTTCCACACCACTGACTCCTGTAATAGGCTGGTCACTGAGTGGGGAAATTGCTCTTGTCTCACTGCAGGCCAATGTTGCTTGCCTGCTTATGCACTAGGTCAAGGCCACTCTGCTGGTTGCAGACCACAGAGATGCTTCTAGTCCTTTGTATTTAGTGATAATATTGGCTTTTGGTGGCCACTGGAGAGAAGTGTAGGTGGTCCCAGCTCCTACCTATCAGTAGAAATTTTCCAAGTCAACTTCGCTTCTGTCAGCAGTCTGCTGTAATGGGTGGGTCTTCCCTCATTCCACTCCAGGACTTAAGCAGTGATGTGATCAGGACTGTTATGCTGCTGGAGTTCGATACAAGCCCTTTGAAATAAAATGGCAGCCCTGGCTGCCCACTTCTATTCTGCGTGTCAGTATGTTGGAGCACAGCACCGGTTCATCTCACTCACCAACTGCTGTCTCTATGCCACTCCTTAGGAAACAGTGTCCCATAATCTCACTTCTACTTTGAACTTTTCCCCATAGCCTGGCTGCTGATCCCATCTTTTATTTTCAATAAAAAAGCATTTGCTGTTATCAAATCATCAGAAAAAAAATCTTCATCAATTTCAGAATATGTACAAAATAGCTTATTTTGAATAATAGTTTCATAAGATTATGTTAGTATAACATGATATGTTAGTTCTTAAAGTGTCATTAGAACAATTTTGGTTATATCTGAATAGTATTCAATTATTATTTTCAGATTTTCAGGATA
>RJWT010024733.1:0-16368 GCA_004365215.1 Cuniculus paca | reverse complement strand
AATTCCTTTATTATGTTTTTCATTTCTTCTTTTACCTGAGATAGTATTTCTGTTCTAATTTCTTTTATAGCCTCATGGAGTTGTCTCTTTACTTCAGTTACCATCAGAAACTTCAGGTGTGCGACTCCCAATCTCTTCCATGTTTTCATCTCCTGGACTTGCTCTGCTTGGGTTGGAGTCCAGGGACTGCCTTTTATTTCTTCATCTTGACATTTTCCTGGACTCTTCCAAACAAGCAGGTAGTGGGATTTTGGGAAACTCCCACGTTGGTTGCAATTTCTCTGGAGCATGACTGCTTGGTTTTCCTGGCCAGTGCTGGCTAGAGGTATCCAGTAGTGGCTATTGGGTGCTTTGGTGCAGGGCCTGCTTCTGTTTTTCCCAGCCCTTGCTGGTTACCTGGGGTAGAAGTGTCCCAAGGGCTGCTGGAATACATGCAGAGCAGGAACTGCTTCTGCCTTTCCTCTGAGCTGGTTACCAGAGAGCAGAGTCTCCCTTTGTCTGTTGGAATGTACTCTGAGCAGGGCCTGCCTCTGCTTTCCCTCTGAGCTCATTACTGGCAAACAGCATCTCCCTTTGTTCATTGGAATGCCAAAAACACATCTTTTTTTAATCCATTCATCAGTTGATGGACATTTGGGTTTTTTCCAAGGTTTAGCTATTGCAAACTCTGTTGTTATAAAAATGGCTATACATGTATGACTGTAGTATGATGCTTTCAATTGCTTTGGGAAGATACCAAGAAGGGAAACAGCTGAGTCAATTGAACTTCTAGGTCTAGTTTTCTGAGGAATTGCCATACTCATTTCTTCAGTGGTTGTACCAATTTGCACTCCAGAAGTAATGGAGAAGGATTTATTTTTCCCCATAGGCCTATCAGTATTTGATGTTGGTTGATTTCTTGAAGATAGCTATTCTTTCCAGAGTAAGATGGAAACAATATTGTTTTAATTTGTATTTCTCAAATGGTCAGTGATGTTGAGCATTTTTTCATGCATTTATTTTTTCTTTGTAATTCTTCATCTGGCAAGTGTCTACTCATTTCAGATGCCAATTTATGAATTAGGCTCTCAAATTTGAGGGGATTTAATTTATTAAATTCTTTATTTTAGACATTAATCCTTCATCTGAGGAGTAGCTTTTAAAATCTTTTTTTCCCACACTGTGGGTTGTCACCTCACTCTGATGGTGGTTTCTTTTGCTGTGGAAAAGCTTTTTCATAAGATGAGATCCAAGTTGTTGATTCATGTAATGTTTCCTGTCAAAATGGGGTTTTGTTCATAAAGTCTTTGCCTATAGCTTTGTCTTCAAGAGTTTTACTTGTTCTTTCTTTCAGCAGATTAAATGTTTCTGCTTTTATATTTAAATCTGTGATAAATTTTTATTTTAGTTTAGAGCATGATGAGAGACATAGGTCTAGGTTCAATCTTCACTATGTGTAGAGCCAGTTTTCCCAGCACCATTTAATAAAGAGGCTATGTGTCTTCCAGTGAAAGTGTTTGACTCCTTTGTAAAAGATAAGATACCTGAGAGTGTTTGTGATGAACATTTTGTTCCTGAGCTTTTTATTTTAAAGAGAACAAAACAAAACAAAACAGAACAGAACAAAGCAGATCAGAACAGAACAATGCAAACAATACAGGACTTCAAAACAAGACAATAGGAAATTGACAATAGCTACCATACTGTCTCTTGTTTTCTTCAAAATAGTTGTGCATACCTGTGGTTTTTTGTGTGAATTTTTAATACATAATTCTATGTCCTAACCTTTTCTCACAAGGTAGTCAGTCATGCTAGGTCAGGTCTCAACTAAAAGACATAACTTAATCTTCACTACCTGCTTTTGAAGCCCTATATTCACATGTAGTTATATTCTGGTTGATATTAGAGAGTTTGGGGAAAAAATACGATAAATCTGAAACAACAAGTATTTCTGAAATGTCTGAAGTAACTTTTTCTTTTGCTGGGCCAAAATAAAATTAAGCATTAAGAACAAAGACAGTGAGAAAAACAAAATAACCATCAGTATAAATTTTGTACTTTTTTTCTGGATTTTCTACTCTTTGTCCTTTATCAATGAAGTCTTTGAGGGTGTTGCCCTACATTTACTTTTATATTACCTCTGGAAATATGTCCTTTAAAGCTCAAAATTATGCCTAGAATAGTTTAATTTGAGTATGACTAATTTACCATATCTGTTAACAGTGACTTTTATATTCTAGTATTGAACCCAGAATTTATTTCTATAATATTTTAACTTCATATAAGCAGAATATAACATGTGATTTTTGTAAAGTCTTTGAAGGAACATGAATTATTTTCTTTTTATTAACAAGATGATAATACAAGCAAATTCTTCTGCCTTGTTTCTGAGTGCCAGTGACTATTCTAAGCACCTTACAGGTAGTTGTTCTTTTAGTCCTCATATAGAATTTAAAGTTTTCATTCTTGAGAAATGGAACATTAATTTTTGAACTATCAAGCAATTCCAGGAAAGAAAATTTCAATATCCTGTGAATTATGTTGAATGAGCAATGTCCTCTCAATTTAATACTATTTTGAGAAAAAAATATGAATTTTTATGTTTCGCTCAAGAATTTTTAGGCACTTTTCAATGGAGATAATAGAGGCTGCACTAGTGAAAGACTTAAAAATTAAATTTATTTCTCTTCTAGATGTCATATATGCTTATTAAGTGTTAAAGTTGCTTACATAATTTGCACTAAAATGCTTAGAGAGAAGGGCGATGTTACTAAAATTTGTTGAAAATCTTAATAATGCCACACACTGAGGTAATAGGCTTGTCCAGTGTCACAGAGCTAGAACCTGGTGGGCTCCTTAACTCAAAGGTGTTGAGAATATACTGCCATTGTTACATTACCTAGAAACAAGAAGAAAAATATTTCTTCAGTGAGAGAAATTGGTTAAAATAAACATGGTCGAAACAAAACAAGCATTATTAATGGCAGGCTGTTTTGTTTGCACAAAATTTTGCCTTAGTCAACAGCATGTGAGCATGATACTCTGTACTTACTGGTGGTTGTCAATGTTTGCAGACCCACACAAAAGCAGGAGAAATAGTATATTCAATTTAAATAAACTTTGGAGAACAACTGTATATGTAATTTTTATTCTATGATAGTTATAAGAACAGAACTTTACTTTTATATTTTAAAACTTATGTAAATAAATACTTTTTAAACTAATTTTCTATGTCTGTGTAATTTATCTTTATACTTCGGAACCATAATATAACTATTTTTAACTTACTATTCAGGATTAATGTAATAGTTTATAATTGATTTTAATATCCTCTGAAATGTATCATAAACAGCTCACAAATTTATGGTTGTAAAAGGTAAGTTTATGCTGTCATTTTGCTATATATAAAATGTCATGGCCATTGAAATTACTCAGACTTGATTCTTTTATCTTTCATGTATTTGAGTTCTCCTTTAACTTAGTTTACAATAACCTGATAAACAGAATGTTATTTTAGATTCACTAAAGTACTTTGCCATGTTCTTTTCTCTTCTCCCTCATATGATTGTCCTGCCCATCAAATCCTTTCATCACTCTCCATCTGAGGAAACCCTATGGAAGTAATGAGGACCAACCAGTGTCAGTACTTCTATGAAAACTGCCCTGATCTCTAAATAGGTGACCTCTTTTCCTAAACTCCTCTAGGTCTTAAATTGTATCCTCATGATATTAGTCACATACTAAAATGTTACATCTTTGAGTAGAAATTATCCTTCTTATCATCATCTTTTTTTGCTTATCATCTGAACCAGGTCTTACCTTATAGTTCCATAAAATTTTAAGCACTATGTCAGAATATGAACACATATTCAATAAATAATTTGGAAAGGAGAACAAATAGAAAATGTGAAAGATTAAAAAAATCTGTGACATTTGGTATTCTGCCATTTCTTTCCTAAAATATATAAAAATAATTCGCATTTAGGGAATATAACTACCCAAAGTAATAGGACAGGCTAATTATCTAAGGATATACTAGCAATCCACAGTTTCAAAACAAACTAGCATGTATTCATTTATTCAATGTGTAGGTTAGGAAAATAAGGAATCAGACAAGAAAAGTATGATTTCTCAGTGTATTCTAACCCCCAAAAAGGTGAAAAACTCCACAATTGATGCTTAAAGGAAAGAGAGAGGCACATCTAGTTTGACAAGAGCATCAAAAATAATTTCAGAAAGAAATGACATTTGCTAAAAATATTGAAGGATGAAGATGAGTTTGCTAGTCAAATAGGAAAGTAAGAAAACATTATTTTCATGAATTGAGGAAAATCATGCCTGTAGGTAGTGAAATGAAGGATGCAGTATTTGGAGGGATAGATTATGGAACTGGAAAGGAAGCATATGCCTTGGTTGGGGGGAAGCCAAGGATCCATGCTAATAACTTTGGCATAAACTTTTATCTTACATGAGATAAAGAGGCATGAAAAAGTTTTAAGCAGCAAAGCACCTTGATCAGATATGCAGCATATTGAAGAATAAGTTAACAGGAGTGTTTTGGAGATCACAGCAAAGTTTCAAGAAAATACTGGGGGCCCAAGCACAGGAAGTAGCAGTAGGATCTAGAAAATGAAGTAACGCAGAATGTAGAAACAGATTGAATCAAATAAAGACAGAGCAAATGATGGAGTCTGGGTTGAGGTTTGAATAAATATAAAGACTAAGAGTCAAGCTAGTGATGGTGAACCTATGGCACCTGTGCAGTAAATGGCTGTTGTTTATTACTGAAAGCTCTAAGAGTTTTGCTATCACTCAGTTAGACTAATAGGAAGATCCAGTGTGGGAGAGATAAGATCTCAGTCATTTTACTCGCCACTGGGACAAAATATCTGACACTTGCACCTTAAAGGAGGAAAGGTTTATTTTGGCTCAAAGATTCAGCAGTTTCAGAACATGGTTGGCAGGCTCAAAAACAGAATGGCAGAAGTGCGTGGTGGAAGAAAAGTGGTTCACATCATGGCAGTCAGTAACCTGAAAAGGAAGGGAGGAGACAGGGACAAAAGTATATGCTTTCAGATCATGTCTCCCAATGGCCCACATCCAACCAGGCTACAAACTCTAAACTGCAAGTCAACAGCAGTGTCCATGACCCAGTCACCTGCCAAACACATGAGGATTTTGTGGACATTTCAGATACAAACCATAACAGATAGATAGTTGGTTTCATATTGTTTGCTATTAGCTGGCTCTGGGAAATCAGGAAGAACTGTCCAATAGCTAGTTACAAATATGTTTTTCTGTCATCAGTAGAGACTCAACTGGAGACACATATTCATAAGTCAAAGCTACATGCATGGAGATAAAACAATAGTAGCGCATGAAATTGGACAGGGACCTTTCTGAGGGAAAAGGGGGCAAGTACACAGGAGTCTGCAAAGAAGACTGAAAAGGATTTGAAGTCAGAGGAGAGTTAAGTTATAATTGTGTCAGAAAAACGAAGAAGAGGATTTTAAAAAGAGTCTCCACAGGACTTGATACTGTGAAGAATACAAAAAGAGAACCAAACAAAGACTTTAAAGAAACCTGCAGATGGATATATCTAGGACCTTGAATATTGTACTGATTTCTGGAGTGAATACTTATATCCCAACTAAGTGACTCGTAGACATTGGCAATATGCGTAGCTTTTGTGTATCAATTATACATCAATAAAACTTTTCTTTTAAAAAATTAAAAAAATAGAAGCTTACAATATAAACCAACAGGTACTTAAATTAGACAATGTAATTTTGTAGTAGTCTCCACTTATTTCAATTTTTAAAGATCCTGTTCTCACCTGTGTCCAGATCAGGAACCCCTTCTAACATAAGATGTACGATTGTGCATATGTTTTTGTATTGTCTATAAAGACATTCAACAGACAATATTTTTCATGTATCTGTTTCCTGTCTAGTTGTGAATATTTGAAAATATTTTAGAAAGAAGTTAAATTACAAAAGCTCGTCATGGGAAAGTTATTCAACTAGAAAACTGATTTGTTTTCCTTCTGGCAGGGTGGTTTCATTTGCATTAAGGAGCTCTGATTCAGTGTCCATTTGTACCCTATGGCAAGCAGTACAGATGAAACCTAACAAGCATCTGAAGACTAATGGTTTTTGTCCTTCACACAATTGAACTTATCTGTGTCAGCAGTTAATCTTCCTAAGGTGGCTCCCAGGAGACCACAGATCGTCACACAAAGCAGAGCCTGAGAAGTCTTTGTGTGCCACTAACTGATCAGATTATGTTATTTATTCCTGTCATTTTCCATTCCTTTCAGTGCTACAGACCATATAATAGCCTGGCAGACAGTTCTACATTTATCACTCTTCTATCTATATGAAAAAGGATCATAATTTAGTGTAACTCATGTAACTGCTACAATGAGTGTCGCAAGGGGTTTGCTTGACTCTGTTTTACTGATTCCAACATTCAAATAGGTCTGAATATGCCTTCTATTCCTGGAAACTTCTTAGTGTGTGCAGAGGATCCTGAGATTCTATTATGCAACATAAGGCAATTCTGCACAATGTACATAAGAAACTGTAATATATCTTGACTATTATGCTATTGTATTTTTTGTTTATTTAAATACGCTATATGAAATTTTTATTTGGAGATAGTTTTCTTCTATTTTCCTGAAGCTAAAGAAACTTCACACTAAAACTTGTGAAATTGAATTATTTCAGTGAAACTCATTTATTTATATTTTTCCACATTACTTTTTATCTCCAAATGGCTCTTTGGAGCTTTATACAATTCCCACACAATCCCCCATAAGTGTGCTTCTCATGTTATAATTTGTATGGTCAACATGGTCAGCATGTACAAAGTGTCTGGAGCAATCTGATTCTTTATCTGTGGTAATTGAATTCTCCATGTAATTACATGTGGTAATGGCATTTTAAGCACCTTTTACAGGTGCTTCAGGTTTTGTTGTTTTGTTTTAATATGAAGAAACATTAACAAAGTCTAAATTCTTGAAGCTGTGCCAGATTATAGATGTGCTTTTCAACTGTAAATAGCAGTTTCACTCTCACACTACCTACCTCAGGTTAAGGAAATTCCAAAAGAAGATTCAGTGCTTTGGGTGCACATACTGTACAGGAAATTAAAATTCTATTCATTACCAACTATCGTTAATAGATGTTGAATCAGAATCTGATATAATACAGGTTATGGATATCTTGGATACCAGGTGACTGCTCAAGTGCAAAGCAACAGCAAAATTGTTCAATCCATTCTGCATACTCAGGAATCAGACTCTGCAAGCTTAAGGACAAAATAGCAGGTCAGAAGTATGTGTGTGTGTGTGTGTGTGTGTGTGTGTGTGTGTTTGTGTGATATTTCAGAGGAGCTCCATCACCCAATTAACATACTATATGTTGCCAACTTACCTCAGTAACGCAATGACAAAAACACTGATTGTATAGAATTTTTGTTAAAGATTAAATGATAGATCCATGTACTGTACCAGTAATACTGTTCCTATCCAGTGTGAAGAAGTTTATAGTGATGGCAGCTATTGGTGTAAAGGAAAAACAACACAGAGGAGACACACACAGATGCAAGTGTTTGCATGCTAACCTAAAATAATGTTAAGTTTCAAACCCTGAAAATAAGTGAGTGATATTGTTAGGGCCAGGGATAAAGAAAATCAACTACATGTATACACTGAAAATTCTACGGTTTCTCGGGTGAGTTGTGATAAATGTGAAGGGTGCTCATTTAGTTCATTTTTAACTTGTATTCAAAGTGCAATTTTAGCTAGGATCATTTCTTAATGTAATGGGAAAATACACACCTAGCTCATAATGCCCTTTTGCCTCATTACTTATGTATCTTTTTCCCTCTGATAAATGTCAGCCAGCAAAATCGAAAATATATTTTGTTTGATATTTAAGATAGCCACAGCCAGACATGACTCTGTGTCTGAAGGAGGCACTGCTGTTCTTTATTTCTCTCCGTCCTTTCTTCTTGTATTTTCAACCAGTCGCATTCCCAGTGCAGGTAATATTGGCTGCCCTTGTCTGAGGGTGGTCAGGCAATCCCTTGACAGACGCGAGATTAAGGAATATTTGACCTGCATGCTGGGAAACTGATGGTATTTCTGTCGACATACTCATCTTTTATAGGAGAACTTCAATTCCCCAATCAATGACTGCTCTTGTCTTATGCCTTTCATAACAAGAAAGGTTAGCAGAAAACAGGAGACCTGTGAGAGTTAGTCACTTTCACAGAATTCCTATGACATAGTGGCTATGGTAAAAGCAGACACAAAAGCAATATTAATTTTTATTTCCTGCATTTTAATGAAGATTAAATTAAAGCATTAAACACAAGGGTAAGTTACTTGGTTTCGTCTTTTCAATGATTCTCTTAAAATACTGAGATTACAGGTTCTGTTTTTTGAGGTATATTTGAAAGGTGATTATTAATGCTGCAGACATTGCTAGCTGTTAGTCCACTCATCTACTAGGCTTTCAGTGTTTTTATTATCATCTTACTCTACAAAAATGGGATCAGAGAACAATAATAATTCTCTGATTTAGCCTTTGCAAGTAAAGGCAATTTCTACACCTCTTGTATTTAACTAAATGAAACAAGTGCCTAAACAATTTATTGCAGTTACCTTTGCTGTTTTTTTTTCTATAGTCCCCTGATTATATCACCTAGACTTCAGTTCTTTAAATGTACTAATTATATTGGTACTACTCAGTATAAACACAAGTTTAGAACCTGAGACTTTGAGTCTTCATTTAGGGGATTTGGATATTTGGATCTTTTTGGTCACTACTCTGAAAGCACCAAGTCGTGCTCAGTAAAGCTAAATAAAGGGCCCATACAGTCAGGCCAGGTCTCGTATCTGCCAGATCAGCTAAACCATTAAACAATGGTACTTTTCTACCATTAACAACTCTGCTACATCAGTTAATTGTCTTGTACATCATGCTCTGTCCCTGAAAGATGTTAGATCTAGACACCACTCACTGCAGAAAACATTTACATATAATGCAATGGTTTGGGAATTATGTATTTTATGTTTAAAATTATGTATTTTATGCGTTAGTATATTGCTACATACTAAAAAGGTAACAGAAACATGAGACAGAGTTCTTGCCTCAAAACAGTTTTCAAGCTCATTAAGAATGCTAAACACAATGACATGCTGTGAATAACTTCTGGATTATATAAATAAAGTCATTGTGTTTTATTTAGTAGAGTAACACAAGAACAGTCTTTTGCTAAGTTCAAGGAATAAGCAAATTGGATTCCATGGCTAAAGCAAAGACATGATCCAGACAAGAACAGAGGATGAGTAATTGCAAGCAAGAGGAAATAAGCTTTGAAAGTTCAGGTAAGGAAGTGTATAGCTTGTAGCAGCTACAGAGTCCTCTGAGCACTCTCCTGTGGGGCTTAGATTTAATATAGAAAATAATCTGATCTGTAAAGATCTGTTGGCCAGAGAGGATAATGCTGAGATTGGTAACCAGTGGCTTTCCTCATTCAAATGAGGAAAATACCACAAAATCTAATGCTTTAAGTCAAATAAATCAGGTTTAATGTCTACCTCCCAAAGGTGGTAATAAAGAGTCCTATTTATATGTTTGGAGGATATGAAAAGAAAACCTCACTCTCTTCATAATCCTTGCAAAAAATTTAAAGTGGAAGGTAGCTTCTGTGCTTTAGGGAGAGAAGTACCTACCACTCTTTGAAGTGATTGTACCTGATACACTTATTCAAACTCATATGGTCCTTTTAAAGTAGTCTGCTACATTCACTTTTTTTTTGTAACTATTAGTGCATATTAATTATGCAAAATGGTGAGTTTCCTTGTGACATTTCCACTTATGTCTGTAACATTCTCTGATTGTAACCCTCTTGTTTTAAGTATGAGTGTATGCTCTTTCTCCATGGTTCCATCATGTTTTGTGTGAAAACTTGTGATTCTGTTCTGAATCCTTTTCCCATTTGCGGCATTGCCTGGGAGTGAAAAACAGTTCCGTATCACTTAGGAAACTCACTTGCTGAAATAATGTCTGCTTCATTATGAGCCAGTTCTGCTTTCTTCCTCCAAAGCAGTAATCTTTCTCAATTAGCTTATTGTCTCCAAAGCCTGGATATGGAGATAGGTGCTCCTATATCTCCTATTTTCTTTTCACATCCTTCTTCACAGAAATCACTGCTAATCCAACAGCCCAGACTCTGAAGAGAAACCGCGTAGGTCTGAGGGTCAGATCTACACGTAATTAATTCCCATCATCCATATCAAGCAGAATAACGTAAAATTAACAACTCAGTAATTACCCTGTCACAGGTGTTTAAGCAAGTTAATTCTTTTCAGCAGGATGTATTGGATGAGGGGCTACCTGGAAAGGAGGAGTAGAGTAAAGGCCATGGTAATAATCCACAAGCAACCGCTGAGACACAAGCCTCCGATGATTAGAAAGTGACTTCCTGCAAAGTAACTGATGAGATTCAGTAACTGGAAGAGAGGCCCGTGTTGCAAGACTGTCAAGGTGTGAGTCAGACACATTTTTAGTCTTCAACATCAGACAATAAATATTCTTATTAGGAGAGCTTACATAAAACACGAGCTTGACATCCAGTTTCCTTGTTATTTCACTTTCCTCCTCTCCCCGCAGCGATTACTGCTGTGAGATTGTCAAACAAACATGTAAGACTTAGCAAAGCACTTGTAGCCTGGAGCAGGAGAGAACAGTTTCTAACAATCTGTGCAGCTTCCATATGGGAGTTGCATCAATTAGTTTCTT
The DNA here is from genome assembly GCA_004365215.1 of Cuniculus paca. Lineage (NCBI taxonomy): Eukaryota > Metazoa > Chordata > Mammalia > Rodentia > Cuniculidae > Cuniculus > Cuniculus paca. The sequence continues at coordinate 5,575 of RJWT010024733.1, read as the reverse complement.
TTTCCTAAGACAAGCTGTATTTAGTTTTTTTATTTTTTAAAAGAAGTAGTACTAGGCTGAAAGAGCTGAGAAGGGCCAACTTGGATAACAGCGAAGATGGCATCTAGCAAGGGAGATGCACCGAATGTAGATAATGTAAGAAACTGTAAGTATAACTGGTGCTGACTGAGTTTGGACCTGGAGGTGGGAGGGATGAGGAAGAAGTTGCTAACCGTGGAATCACAGATGGAGGGGTAGAAAGATAACGTGAAAATAACGAATGTTTTTTCTATACACCACAATGTCTTCAACTGAATTATGAACATACTTTATTTTTACTCCAAACCTGTAAATGGGAACTAATGAAAAATTGAACACATACTGATATCAGAACTCAACACTTACACTTTAACTGAGCTAAGAGACTTAAAGTTTGTACTGGTGGGTAAAAGAGTCTTAATATATATGCTTTCTAATTTGTAGTATCCCTGCCTTCACCTACCACCTTCTGGTAAAATAGGAGTCAGAAGAATCAGAAACCATGTAAGTGTTACCAGTACATGTTTTGAGACATCAATCTACTGAGAGCCAGATTTTGGAAGTAGACTACTCAGTGGAGTGCTTCAGTTATTAAGATTCCTGAAAGTCGTTTTTATTTTGTTTATGAGTTCATATAGCACTGTACTTCCCCATTTCCTTTGAAGTAAGTGATAGTTTTCCTTTAGCCACTAAAATATGAGAAGTGCTGAAATTTCTCAAATCCCTTTTCTTCCAAGAAGCACCATTAACTGAATATGTGAGATGATGCAATGCTCTATTCTCCCTACTCAGGTATTAGAAGCTCAAGTTTAGATGAATCCTATGTCATCTTGGATCTACACTCAGCAGAGAGGGCTCATTTTTGACATGTCAAGAACTGAGAAACAATATTTTGTGTGTTCATCCCTTCTAAGAATTGGGATTTCAGAAGTAGTCTATCTTAACTTTAACAGCTGGTAAACAAAATTATCATTCACCTTTGGATGACCCCAAATACAATTTTTGAAGCTCTAGAAATTTGAAATAAGAATAAAGGTAAAATAGTTTTAAAAGCAAGAGCAGTTCCAGAATGTGTGGATAAGTTGTAGTTTCAGTACTGCCTCTTCAGGAGACCCAAATATGTCGATATGACCTGCCATTGGGAGAGAGTGAAGGAGTGTCATTAACTATGTCAGTTCATTTTTAATATGGAAAGTGTCAGAATGTGTTAGGCTTAATATACACATCATTTATATCCCATGTATCATTTGCAATTTAAAAACATTTCATAGAAAACATATAGCCTATATTTCTTTTGCCCACATAACTTTTCTAACAAGGTTTGAAATCTTTAAGTATGATGTCAAGAGAAACAGGAGTACTGAAGAAAAGTCCAGATGGTACTAAGTTCATCATTAATCTAACAGCATCAAACAAAATACTGATGCACTTGAAATGAACATTTCTATTTGCTGAGCTATCTTCCCAGCTTGTAAACCTATAATTCCCTTGTAGAAGCAGAATATATGAATGATTAACCTAACACTTTCTTGAACTCATACATTTCAGAAAACAACATTGAGATAACCTGTAGTTTGGGGTGAATTGAATTTTAGGATGAAGTGAACTTACTCTTGATGGACCATGCTCATTCAAAATTTTGAAACAACAACACTGAAACAGTAGGAAAGTTGTCAAAGATTCAGTGTTGTGCCAGGATGCTATTTAAAGTAGAAATAAATCACCATGAATGACATTTGGAAAACTACGAGAACATGGACTCCGAAGAAGCCACACAGCTATTGTTTTATACTTGAGTTGCCTTGAAAACACTGAGCAAACAGAAGGAAGTTTTTGTGCCTTATAACTTGGGCCAAGCAAGAGTTGCTCTTTGCTCACTTAGATTAGGAAATCTGTAATTTTGGTTTCTTGGTTAATTTCATTTGAAATTTCAGATGGAGTTCTTTTGGACTATAGGTAAAAGGAAAAACAGTAAGTATTGTCTACACCAAAGCAAGAAGAGTTGTCTCTAAAGTCCAAACAATGGCACAATGGCAGGGGTAAGACAGAGGGGCCATATCTTCTAGACCTGGGAGCACTAGTGAGTGCTGACTTAATTATTAATAATTTACATTGACTGCATATTAACAGAACAGAAGATTAATAGAAACAGCAAAGTTGAAGTCTGCTATCCTTTGTCTGTTCCTTTGTCAGGACTGAACATATTGTGGTATTACAGCTGTGAACAACAAAACCTCTGTGAAACATGAAATGCAGATACTTAGCATTTATAAATTGATCTTGGAGACTATCCAGTGCTCAAGAGCTAATTACCTAAGGGAAGGGCAGGCTTCAAAGGAAGACTTATCTTCTGAGGATGACTGATGAAAACTACAAGCTTTCCTCATCATTCCTCGTCTTTGCCAAGTTTTATTGAGAGAGGCAGAATGGAATTGAACTGAATATTGAGAAGGTACATATTTGAACTTCCTATAGGTATTTTTAAATCTCTCTGAGTCTAGTCTGGCATATTTCTTGAGTTCTGTGGCATGGAGAACATCTTATGGCCTATGAAATTTCTGAAGGATCTTGTAACTAACAGGCTTTATCTTATTTACTTTGCCATAAGACAGTATAGAGTTCCTAGCTACAGCGTAGTATAGACCCTTACACTGCAGCATGTGATAGAGCCCATTTAGCAAGACCAGGACTCCGAGTAACCTGTTTCTTTTCCCATAGGGGTGGCTCTTCAAACTTTTCAACAGCAGCACTCAAAGCATTGTGACTGAACAATCCTTTATCACGCCAAATTGTGCTCCTGACATTCTCTGTACAAACTGTAGTGCTTTCCCTAATAAGCAAAAACACACCCGTATGATTTCCAATTCTTTCTGGTTGGTTAAGACTGGCTAGAAATTTAGTCCTTCTACCATATATTTAGAATATTCAAAACAATACTGAGCTGAAAAAAATTCCACAAAACGTGATAGTCCTAGTTAACAACAACAAAAAGCAACAAACGAAAGTTAACACTAAATAAAAACAAAATTAACTCAAGATAGACATCCTCATTGTCTGAAGAAACCTTTAAGACTCGTGTATTCAGCGAACACATTCAGTACTGGTTCCTGGTAACTCACCACGGACATCTCTCAGGGTTGGGCGCTTCTTGTAGGAACAGGGAACGGGATTTATCTTTTTCTTTGTAAATGTGTGATGCGTGTGAAAAGGGTGAGGGTATAGCTAAAGAATGTGAGTATGCACTAGTGATTTGGAACCTTGGCTCATGGATTATATTTTTCAAAGTTTAATAGGTAAGCACATTTGAACTAAGAAAAGAAACAAGATTCTTTAGTTTTATAGTAATTGATGTACCGTCTTTGCCTTTCTTTCCTGAGGGCCAGGGCCTCCATAGGATGACTGCACAGTGCAACTTACACTTATAAATCAGAGGCTGCCACCTGTTATTTAATAGCTAACAGTGCTGACTCAATAACAGTAAGATTCTGTAAAATTGTTCCCTCCAGCCCTGGGTGTTCCCCATGGAGGTAATTGTCTAGAAAATAAATTTCTTGGGCAAAAAAAACAAGAAGTTACAGACCCAAGAACATCTTTTAATGTCTTAGAAGTTAACTTTCCACTGTGCTGATGTATCCAGATCTACATTCTTTAGTTTGTGTGGTAAATTTCATCACACTTAAGGTGATTTACATAATTTGTTTTCAGTTAAAGGACTGTAATACCCACTGGGCATCTATAATGATCATAGAGGCTACTGGTTACTTAGACCTTTATTTTTTTTTCTTTTCCAGCAGGTTTGTCAGCATCATCTAAGTAATATATCAGATACAAGGAAAAGCAGCATTGCAAAACCAATTTGCTAAGGGGCTTGTAAAATTCAGCTTTTAAAAAACTCACTGAAGCATCAAAGTAAAGGACCAAAGAAACAGATATTTTGATCAGCTTCTCAAGGTCAAATGCATTACTAATTCATCAAAAATCCTTTTCTGCTAAAGTTATTTGAAAAGCAAACAACCTGTTCTGTGTAGATGTTTCTAATGTTTCAATAAAAAAAAGGCAGTGATAGAACTGAATTTTCTGTCACTGTAAGAAGTGCTTTCATTGAGCTAAAAAAACACTTGCATCATTAATGAATACATTGAATATTCTTAATAATAAGAACTGAGAAACTTGACCTTAATAGTTCTAGTTGATTATCTCTAATGTCAGTTATATCTGCAGGCTTGGGGGACAAACAATTACAAATTCTAATTATAAAGAAAACTAGACCATTTTCTCTCTAAGGTTTTCTGATTGTCTTTGCCTTGAAAATTTAGGTTTCCCAATTTATGTTGTTATATAGATTAGTCAAGATTGATCTGGTCCTGGAAAGAGAACTCAGCCAATTAGTCTGGACACCTATTATCACTACTTCATTGATAAGTTTCTCAGATCCTGAGCATAGGACTTTTTCTCTCTGGCGTAATAATAAATAAGACTTAAGAAAAGAAGACTCCTTTAAGGATGAAGTTTACCTTTCTCTACATAATTTATTTTAAAAGTTTGCCTAAGAATTTTACACAGAATTACATTTACAAATGTGATCTTTTGTATTTCTCATGTAAAAAGAAATTCAACGTAATCGTTCTATTCAATGAATGATTTCCAAGAAGTTAGCATACATGTCTGGATAGAGTCCTCCGTTTTGCCTACAGAAATTCAGGGAAAGAAGCCACATGATCTACTACAACACTTTCACAAGAATGAGTCCCAGGCAACTATGTGTACATGCAGGCTGATGTTGGTTTGGTAAAATACTAAGATGCTCAGACAAGTTGTACTTGTCTAATCAGTATGTATAAAATATGCATGACAATAAATAATGAGGGCAGAAACTAAGAAAGAAATGAGGAAAGAAAAGGAGGATGAAGAAAGCAGAGGGGAAGGAACTAAAAACAGCAGATGTAGCAGTAGTAGTGATGGTCATTGTGTGCAGGTTCTATTTTATGTCTAGAAAGTCTGGAAAGTCATAAGCTCAGATCAGGTGGGGATTAAAATAGGCAAATTATTTATCTTATTCTAAGTGGATTTTGATTCATTCATGAAGGTACAAGGAGACTATGGTTTTAAAGACACCTGGCAGGGAAGAACTCAGGCTCACTCAAAAGCAGTGCAATTGGAATTTTCTGGATCACAGAAAAAACAGGCAGTTAAATTATCCCTCATGTTGGATTCTATTTAAGAGTTGCGCCGGGCGTGGTGGCTCACGCCTGTAATCCCAGCACTCGGGAGGCTGAGACAGGTGGATCGTTGTGAGTTCAAGACCAGCATGGGCTACAAAGTGAGCTCAAGGCCAGCCTGAATGGCATAGTGAGACCCTGTCTCAAAAACAGGGCTGGGGATCTAGCTCAGCGGTCTAAGCGCCTGCCCGGCAAGTGCAAAGTCCTGAGTTCAATCCCCGGTGCCGCAAAAAAAAAAAAAAAAAAAAGTTGTCAGTCTGCAGGCTAACTCCCATGTTGAAATGGCAGATGCCCAGAATGTTTGTTAAAGCAGTTGAGGTCTACTTCTAAATCAATTT
>RJWT010024732.1:0-16373 GCA_004365215.1 Cuniculus paca | reverse complement strand
AATTAACGTTATTTACATGATCTCATTTTAACAACCCTTGTGACAGCCCTCACGGTTAGGAATTATTTTACTCATTTTATAGTGAAAAAATTGAGACTCAAAGAAATTAAGCCGGTTCTCGGTACCAAAATAAATAAATAAATAAATTAAGTTTCCTGGCCAAGATCATAAAATAAATATGTAAATGGTAGATTCATTTTCAAAACTAGGGCTTTCTGCTTGTAGGGCCTGTGGTCTTTCACCATTCCACGATAATTCTGGTGGCTCAGTTGCTGGGCAGGCATCTGCCCCACTGCTGTCTTTTAAAAGTTACTCAGGCCCTTAAGGAGGGAACAGCATGGAGAATAGGCAAAGGAGAATGGGAGAGGAGAGACTTCATCTTTTTCATCCTTTTAAAATGTTGAGCTACAATCCACTTAAATCCATAAAACTTACTGAAATGTATTCCAAAAGTACACAATTTGGTGGTTTTAGGGTTAGCGTAGTCACAGGGTTGTCAACTATAACTACTAGCTAATTCCAGAACATTGTCATCACCCTGAAAGAAACTCTTTTCTCTTTGACAGTTTTTTTCTATTCACTCCTCACCCTAGGCTCTGGAAATCACTAGTCTGCTTTCTATTCCTGTGGATTTGTCTATTTTGTGTATTTCATACAGATAGAATCCTACAGTATATGCTCTTTTGTGTCAACTTCTTCCACTTAACATTGTGCTATTAGTAGTTCATTCCTTTTCATAGCAGAACAACATGCCGTTGCATGGATATACTGTATTTTTGTTTATGCACTCATCTGTTGATGGACATTTGGGTTGTCTCCGTTTGTTGGCTCCTATGAATAATGCTGATATGAATATTTGTGTACTTGTGTGTGTGCGTGTGTGTGTGAGTGTGCATATGTAGTGCTGAAGGTTGAACCCAGAGCCTTGCACATGCTAGGCAAGTGCTGTAACACTGATCTGTACCCCCAACCCATATGCATACATTTTGCATGACTATACACTTCGGTTCTCTTGGGTATACACCTGGGAGTGGAATTGCTGGGCCATATAGTTTTTTTGAGGAACTGCCTGTTTTCTATAATGGTTATAGTGGTTTACTTTTTATTAATAATTTTTTTTTCGTGGCGCTAAAGGCCTTACACATATTAGACAAGTGCTCTACCAGTGAGCTACGTCCTTAGCCCTTTCATTAGTAAAGTTTTTTTTCTTTGGCTGCACTGGGGATTGAACTTACGGCTTCATGCATGCTACGTGTTCTTTCGCCAAGCTACAGCCTCAGACCTTCGTAAAATTTTATTTTGAGACAAAGTCTCGGTAAGTTGCCCAGGCTGACCTCAAGCTTGTGATTCTCCCACCTTAGCCTCCTGAGCTGCTGCAACTACAGGTGTGTGCAACTATGGCAGCTTTATTAGCAAATTCACACAATCAAAATGTAGGGTACATGTAGGAAAGTGCTTGTAAGTCTCAAAGAGTTATTGCCAATGCACAGTTTTATAGCCAGCACTTAAATCAAGAACTAGAAGATTTCCAGGGCTCAGGAGCATTCTCCTATTCCCTTCCAGTATTTACCACTCTCTTGACTTCTAATATGATTGTTAATTTTGCTTATTTTTAAATGTCATACAAATAGAATATATGGAATATGTTCCCTGTGTTTGACTTCTTTCACTCAACAAAATGTTTATGAAATTCATCCATGTTGCTGTATGGAGCAGCAGTTTTATTAATTTTCATTTCTATATAATATTCCACTATAGGAAATATGTATGTCACTGTATACCACGCTTTGTCCATTTGTGTTGAAATAGACACAGTGAGTTAGAATGGCTGGGTCACAGATATGTGGATACTTCAATTGATTGATTGATTGATTGATTGATTGTCTTTTTGAGACAGGGTCTCACTATACAGTTCAGGCTGCTCTTGAGCTCACTTGGTAACACAGGCTGGTCTCGATTCGCAATGATCCTCCTGCCTCAGCCTCCTCAGTGCTGGGATTACAGGCATGTGCCACCATAGCCAGCTTTCATATTTCAATTTAGTTGATACTGCCAAATCCTTTTCCAAAATGATCATATCAGTTTGTACTCACACAAGCAATACATGAGTGTTTGAGTTATAATACATCTTTTCTAATATTTGATATTTTTGGTTTTTTCCTCTTAGCCATTATGGTGACTATGAGGTTCTGTACATTTTCATGACATTCAGGTTATTTGGATGCAGCTAAGCCTTTTGCCAATTTTTGTTGGGTTATTTATCTTTTTCTTACTGATTTTAGGAATTGTTCATATGTTTTGGAAGTGAGTCCACTTGTTGGTGCTATATATATATATTGCACGTGTTGTCTCCTGCTCTATAACTTGCTTTTATGCTCTCTTAATTGTGCCTTTCAATAACCAAAAATTCCTAATTCTAATATAGGGCCATATTATCCATCTTTTTCTTTATGATTTGTACCCTGTTAAGACATTTTTACCTGCCCGAGTTCATGAAGATCAGACCCTTATCACATGTGCGTGTGCATGAATGCATGCGTGCGTGTGTGTTTGGGGAAGCAGTGCCTCACCTACGGAGTAAGATTTCTCAGGCAGAGAGGACACTGTGTCACCCTACAGAGAACAGGCAGCAGGGGTTTGGGGGCAGGGAGCCCTTGAACCCTGCCGCCATGGGCTGTGTTCCCAGCTGTCCAGCATGTAATCCAAAGCGCAAGAGAAGCTCCCGGGGCTGCAGAGATCCTGGAGAGCGCACTGCCGGGTCCTCTAAATCACCTCCGAGTCTGCAGACCCAGCTGATGGTCTCTCTTGGCCACTAAGGCAGGAGGAGAGTGAACTGTGCACGGGGCTGGCGGCGCAGGACAGGACCAAGAACTTTCAGAGCCAGGTGCCTGCCTTAGAGCTGTGGTTTTCTGTTGTTAAATCCGATACATTTTTCTTTCCAATTTCTACCACATTGTTTCATTGCCATTTAAAGAAAAGGCTGTTGAGATGGCAGAATTTGAGAGCAGTGCTAAACTGCTGTTCAGACTGGTTGTCCCCCTACTAGGCGGGCCAGGACCCCCTCCCCGGGCCAGATGGACAGGAGCCGCTTGTTCTGAAGGAAGGAGTGGGAGCCGAGAAGAGAGGCCATGAGAGTCGCCACTGCGCTTTTTGAGGGGCTCTGTGGCCTCGTCCCCCCAGGAAACCACTTTCATCCCGCGAGCCCCTCTGCTGCTGTTAGTTGCTGGCCAGACTAGAAAGCCATGGTCTGTGCTGGGGCTGGGTGGGGCTCCGGGGACAGTTTGGGCTCTGGCCTTCCGACGGGGAGGGGTGGTTATGGAGCGAGTGCAGGGTCACAGCTCAGTCTGTACCATTTGCTTGTCACCTTGAGAAGTTCCACCTTGTCTAGCAAAACCTCCTTTCAGAGGCAGCCACCACAAAGGGCTCTTATGAGAGCAGCTGCCCCGCCCCCACCCCCACTTCCACTCCCTCTGCCATTATTTTTCTTTGGGGGCAGAGCTGAGGGGCCTTCCTGCAATGACTCGGAGGGGCTGTGCTGCTTTTAGAAGGAGAATCAAAGTCTGAAGCCTCCGGGTACTAGAGATCCGTTTTTTTGATTTTCCGGTACCCTTGGAGGCTACATAGGGGTTAAGTAGGCTTCCCTTTTCGAGGCACGTTGTCTTTCCTCTCTCTCAGCCTCTTGGGCCATGTGAAGATGTAATATAGGTGGTGAGAGCTTTCCTAGAACCACGAGGCCTGAGAACAGGGAGAAGCCCCGTTAGAGGGCCAGGGGCGGGAGGGAGAAATGGATGTATCATCGGGTGGGCTGAAGAGGCATTCTAGCGGGTGGGTCGGAGGTAGGCCCTGGAGTTTCCCTTCCTGGTCTTCTGCTTTCCCATTCTGAAGTGACCTTGGCTGAGTTACTTAACTCTTTGAGCGCATTTTCTCATATATGAAATGAGAATGATTTTAGCACCTAGCTCGGAGAGTAACTATAGACATCAATTGGGATCATGTAGTAAAGATGCTCACCTAGTACCTGGCACGTAGAAAGCGTTAAGAAAAAATTGGTTAATCTTGGGGCAGAGGTTCAGTGGGAGAGCCCATGCTTAGCGTGCATGAGGCCCTGGGTCCAATCCCTGATACCACATTAAAACGAAACTAGATCTTATGAGTATTATCCAGGCCTTCTGTTTGGACCTCTCTTTATAGTCTTTCATCTCCCTTTTCTTTTGACTAGGGAACTAGGTAGGCCTCAAGCTCAACCAGAAAATCTGAATAATAGAAGTCAGAGCTGGACTGTATCTCAAGCTATTTAGAATTTTTCAGTTGTCTTAGGCTCTGTTGTATTTCCAGAATTATGGGAGCACTCCTAGTTTGAAGGAACGTCACAAACTGACTTGGTAATAACATGACTAGATTACATACATGCTAGGTCACGTCATGCGTGCTTGCCTATGTGATGCACACATCCCTGCATTCTCCCACCTTGTTTTAAAATGGAAACTGGCCGAAATAGATTATTTAATCAATGTGCAAGATCCCTGAGCTGTAATTAATTTGGAAGATGACAGTCCGGTCTCTCTGTGTTCTCTTTCCATCCAGTGCTAGGTGGCGGCTCAGGAGCCAGAGATTAGCTGCGGAGGTCAGCAGCAGCAGGGCAGAATGGCCAGGGAAGGCGTCTTCTAGACCCAGACCCAAACAAAGCTGAACCAGACCAAACAGAGCAGTGTCCGCTGTCTCGTTGATGGCGCATGCAGACCTTAAGGGGCAGTGTGGTTTGTACACTGCGGGTATTGTGTTCTCTCCCAAATCACCAAGGTTTCTCATCAGTGAGTTGATAGAAGGATAGTCTGCAGGAGACAAAATAGAGGGACCCCCTCCTGGTTGCATCTTGACTGAAATTCAGTAACTGCTCATCCAAGTAAACTGCTGTGGAAGAATTAGGAGAGAGGAGAGGGCAAGGAAGAGCACAGTGCCTTCCTTACAAGCACAAGATCCTGAGTTCCATTCCCGGTGCCAGGAAAAGAAAAGAGAGAGAGAAAGAAAAAAAGAGAAGAAAGAAAGAAAGAAAGAAAGAAAGAAAGAAAGAAAGAAAGAAAGAAAGAAAGAAAAGAAAGAAAAAGAAAGAAAGAAAGAAAGAAAGAAAGAAAGAAAGAAAGAAAGAAAGAAAGAAAGAAAGAGAAAACGAAGAAAAGAGCAGAATAGTTGTCTTCTAAAAACCTGGATATCTCTACTATACATCTTTTTTCTGTGCTATTCCTGGCTTTTGTTTCTTTCAGACTCTGAGAGAACTGAGACTAATCCCATCAAAAACCATTGAGCTACTATTTGGATGATGTATCTGCAGGTCATGTTTTTCTGTCTTCCAAATAGCCCTTGCAGAATGCATATTACTTACGAAAATTGAGAATGATGTCACAGTAAAAAACAAAACAAACCCAGGAATGACACAGCAGAGCCCCATTAGGAAGCAGGAGACGGGGTGAGGAAGGGTTCCTGGGGACGCGCCCCTGGACACTACGCAGAAGCCTTTGGCTGAAATGTGCTTGTGTCCTCCCGGGGACAGATGCAGCTTCACTCCCCACTGTTACACCACCCTGCCCTGCTGACGAGGGTGAGAGGTCGAGGGTGAAACCCTGGCCTCTTAGGCAGGTCTGAGGGAGTGGGAGAATGAAGGTGATCTTTGAGAAGCCCAGAGAGCTGCTGTGGTGAGACGAGACATAAGTGTAACGGGCAGGCGCCCTTTACAAATGTTACCTGGCGGAATCCTCCCACACTGTCACTAAGGTGGGTATTAGTCCATTTTCTGGTGGGGGAACAGAGGTTAAACGGGACCAGTAAGACAACTGATAACTGGCAGCTCTGGGATTTAAACCCGGGCCCTTCTGATACAAAAGCCATGCTGTCTTGGTCTCTGCTGAAGACTGTGGAATGGACTCATGTGGTGATGGTGGACAGTGGACTACCCACAGGCCACTAGCCTGGCTTCCATGTGTGTCTCCCTGACCTGGGCTTGGATCATTCCCTGAACTGTTTGAAGAGCCTATGCTTTGGGATGACAGTGAAGAAAAGCTAACAGTGGGACCAGACCCCAGTTTTATTGTGTACATTATCGTTAGGGCATTTCTTGAGCCAACTTGGCCCAGGAGTAGGGCCGGGCAGCAAGTCCCAGTGTGCCTTGCAAAGAGAAGGAGAGAGAGGGTGAGAGGTTCCTTGGTACTTACGCTCCTCTCTCTTCTAACCTTTTCACACTCTGTCCTCCCTCCTCCCTTTCTGGTCCCTCCTCTCCTCTCACCTCCCTTTCTGTCCCTTCCCCCTTTTCCTTCCCCTCACCTCTCCCCTCTCCTCTCCTTTTCTTCCTCCAAAATAAGGCATTAATTACTATAGTCACTTGCCCTAAGTATCACAGCTAGTAAAGAGAATACCTTAGGTGTAAATCCAAATATTTTAGACTCTAAAGCCAAAACTTAAAGGTTGTTTCCACTTTTCTTTCTTCCACCAATCTCTGTCTCTGTCTCTGTCTCTGCCTCTGTCTCTGTCTCTCTCTCCTAAGGTAATCTGCTTCTTCCTCTTTGAGTGAGAAGCCACTTTGGACTTCCTCTTTGTAAAGCTGATGCTTCCCTGGGCATTGGGCTCACCTTTCCTTCTGACTCTCATCCTTTTCCTCTGAAGCTGGGTGTATGTTGTGGACTGGGGCCATGTCAGCTTGTCTTTGACTTAGGAATTCCATTTTAGGTTTCTAGATCATGTCTATAACATCTGCCTTGTGCCCGACCCCTCTCATATCCTGCTGCCCAGTCCACCAGCTTGGCCATCCCTTCAGATTAATCCAGAATCTCAGCGCTCTCGTCACCTCCACTGCTACCACCCTGCCTTATTGTAGGGTAGCAATCTCTGTCTCACCTGCTTAGTGTAGCAGCCTCTCGCCAGGTCTGCCTACTGCTTCTCTGGTCCTTCTACACTCAGAGTGAAATCTGATCGCGTCACTTTTCTGCTCCTAAGCTCCAGTGGCCTCCCGCCTCACAGAATGAAAAGTAATTTACCATATTACCGCATAATTTTGATTAAACACACGAACACATATCTATGCATCTGCTGTGCTCCTCTCTGACACTGGGTAACCATCTGATTTATTGTTCAAATTAAGGCACTTAGAGAAAGAGGGGTCTATGAATAATTAATACTGTACCATTGGTACAGTAAGTGTAAACTGGGACTGTCCTAGGTAAACTGGAAATCTGGTTACTTGACTCATACAGCCACATGGATCATTTTCTCATTTCTATTTAATTTTTTTTTCAATATCACTGTCTATGAAGCCTTCTCTGACCTCTGTTTAAAATTGCATCACCTTCCACAATGCCTTGGCTGATTTATTTTTTCCCCATGACGCTATCACCACTGACAGAGTGTGAGTTTTAGCTAGCAGTTGTATTTGTTACTGATTTCCCTTCTAGAACAAAAACTTCAACAGGGCAGGGTTTTTCATTTCTTTAGTTCGGTCTGTTGTAACCCTAGTGTCTACAGAGCCCCGAACACCATAGTAAATATTTCTTAAACTTGAATGTGTCGGCAGAGGGGGGAGTCGTGTTTCTTGAAGAGTCTTTCTCATTAGAGTCCTCTTCTTAAATCATTTATCTCGTTCTTTTCTATTTAATTTGGCAAGCGCTTTGGCAGTTGAGACCTTAGAAGAATTTTCTAATGTGCTCTTTCTTATCCCTAAGAGAAGCTAATAATGCCATTACCATGATTCCCTAAACTGGGACTTGGGCTCCCTAGAGAGGGAAGTTTGTATCCAAACCAGCAGAATTCGCCGCATTGCAGGAGGGCGGAGAGGGCTTCCTATCCTTAGAGAGGTCCCAAGTTGAGACTGACCCAGCAGCTGTGGTACTGTGGGGTCAACGCCACGGCCTTGGGCCTGTGCCAGCTTCTGGTTCTGGTGTAAGAACCAAAGATCCACTCAGAGGGAATATTGGAGAGCTCCAGCTAGCTTGTTTTCTCTTTTTCTTCTGTCTGAAATCCATCCTCAGGCTGAGGCCCACATTCACAGAGTGAGGAGTGTATCGGGGTTGAGCCTTATCAGTATCCTAAAGGTTTCTGAAACAGTTCTAGGAGGAAAGAAAGAATGAAAAGTGATGAGAAGAGGAAGACCATGTATACCTGGTTGAGAGAGGCCATTGGGATCTCATCAATAGAATTTCTGTACCACTGGGAGTGGGTTTTAGACTTGACAAAGATGCCAGTTACTGCGAAAGAAAAGCGTTCAGGCCCAGGAACCCGGATAGGCTGCAGTAAGGGCCAGAAGGGGAAATAAAATGCCCCATAGGGTTTCCATAACATTGGTTTCCCTGAAACTTCTTAAATGGTTGTAAACAAGAGCCAAAGCCCTAGTGATTTGGAGACAGGGGAGTAAAATAGGTCTTGGAGACCAGAGGAGAATGTTGCTAGTGTGGCTATTGAAAAGTCACAGTTCTAGAAGTCAGTAGTGAAGGAGAACTAAGAGAGTTTAAGTAAATGTAGCCAAGAACCTAAAAAGGGAACCTAGGGAAAGCTTCTAAATCTTCATCATTGTTTCAGTGTTAGTTTGAGCCAAGGAAACTTTGGCAAATGGTTATGTAGCAGAGAAAGTCATTTTGTGAAACACAAGGAAGTTCCCACGGGCATGACCTTAATTCTGAAAGCACAGTCCTTTGCCGTGTGGGGGACATGAACTGAGCCGTGTGGCCACATTTCCCGTGAGATGCACCTGTCTTTTCACACCTTTGTGCCTCACACATTTCTATCAGACTCAAAGAATAACTTTGCAAGGCTTACCTTGAAGTTATCACCTCTAAAGCGTTCTGCAGGACTTGCAGCTGGAATTCATCCCCTTCTTTTTCTCTGGGTTCCTATTGCCCTTTGTTTATAACTGTTATAAACAAACTGCTTGAGAAACAAAACCAAACAACTGATACCTGTCTGTCTCCTGCACACGAATGTGAACTCTTAGAGGCAGGACTCCCACTTACCACTGTGCTAACTCAGACCTGTTCTGAAGAGGGAAGGGTCAGTGCAGCCATTGCCTACCCCCTGTCCTGCAGTGGCCAGCACATGGAATCCCAGTGACTGCTGCTGGCCAGAATCGCCTCTGAGTTAATGAGATGAATGAGTTATGCAGAAGGCTGACCTTATTCTTCTTCCCTCTCTGGGCAGTGACCCGCTTTGTGGCTGGTACACTGTGCTCCTGGCTCAGACATACTTACAGCAGGGGACACTATTTTCCTGGCTCAATCCTGATTCCAACCTTCTCCCTTTGATCTCTGCGCCCGCCCCTCCCCGCCCCCACCATTGTCTTGCCCTGGGAGCTAATGTTTCTCCTCCCTAGCTGAGGCCTCCCTACCCCTATTCCCTGTCACATTGTGAGATGTTGCCCAAGGAGTCAGTCGTGCAGGGGACCAGCTGAAATGAGAGAAGGATATGTCCTCTCAGCCCTGAAAGGTTCCAGTCAGAACTAGCTGCCTGCTTTTTATCTGCTCATTTTTTCTTGTCACCCTAGGGATAACATATAAACTATGACATGAGGTTGTGACACTGGAAGAGACTGGATTGTGATTTTGACTAAAATTCTGCTGTTCAGGGAAGTAAATAGAGTAGTAGTTTTATCGGGGGGTACTGACGCCAGACTGCATGTATTCTAGTCCTGCTCCAACTGCTTACTAGTTCTGATTAACTGTCTCAGCTACATGGGGTCTTACCAGTGCCCACCATGTTCATTCATTCATAATTGTTAGCTCCTACCATGGGCTAGATATCAGAATTGTTTTAGATGTCAGAAAAGTAGTAGTAAAAACAAAAATGGGTTAATACCTTTAAAGTACTTAGCACAAAGTCTAGTACATAGTAAGTACTCAGTATAGCAGTGTTCTGTCCTGGTAGTTTTCTGAGACTTTTTATTAACTTGGGAAGGATAACCTTTGGCAGTAGCTGTGGGACAGATAGAAGAAGGGCTAAGGTTAAGTTCTAGATTTGGACTTAGGTTCAGGGCAGCACTGACTTGAATGGCCTTTCACGTCTGGTATTCATTTTGAAGTTAAATACATGAGCTGGATAAAGATCACCCTGGAAAATCTGAGTCACTGTAGTTCTGTGGAGAGGGCAGGAGGAGACCGTAGGCTGCCTGGAGTCTGCCTGGCCCATTTGTACAGACAGCATGGGCCCATGAAACCGTGTACAAGTGACCCTACCAGAGGCAGTATGTCGGGGTAGTAAAAGGAGGGTCTTAGAGACTCAAGGAAGAAGGGCATTGCTTGGCTCCTCACTACTCAGGCTCTCTGCCTGTGGAGTAGAGGACTTTGCAGGAGGAGTTGGCTTAAGAGTTGGCTGAACCTAGAAAGAGTGAGCTGGATAGAGGAGGCATGGCCTGATAGTTTGCCTTCTAGGTCATTCCTCGGGGAGTGTTGCTAGAGATGACTAGTGTGATAACGCATGGTGTGATTACTACTAGAATCAAAGTTTAGACTCAGGGCCCTTGAATCATAGACTGTGGTTTCCAGTGAAAGTCCAAGCCTTCCTGATACCTGATACTACATTGCAATAAACAAACAACAACAAAAAAAATCCAAGGCTTAGATTGTGTTTCTGGAGGTAAGATCAGGTTAGAAATGAGTATTCTATTTCATGGCATTTGGTGAGTTCTTAGACTCCCCCTCAGGAAGAGGCAACTCTGCAACCCTGACTATAGGTTAGCAGGCTCAGCACGTACTTCACTCTTGTCACACTCTCTCTTCCACCCACCCACAGGGGTTTTTCAGAGTTGAATGCCCTTACAGCACAGAAAAGGTACCCTTGACATGTGAGATATGGGCCAGTTTCATGGGCCAAGGGTTCTTGGGTTGGTTCCCTTGTGGGGACCTGCTAACTTGGCTGAGAAGCGTGATTATGGGCATGCACAGGGACAGATGATGTAGTTCTGGGCCTGTTCCAGAGTTTTGAAGTATAACCAGGTTTGGATACCATATTCTTTCATCTCATTTTTATTGCACGTTGTTCAGTCTTCTCCCATTACTTCAGCTCAGTTCAGCCAAGTACATGGAACTAGAACAAGGCAAAGTATTTTGCTGTGGATATAAACCTACTCCATAGTGATGCTATTATAGCAGTGTTCCTTTTTTTCACTATCACCTCCCTGATAAAGAAACTTTAAAAGACATTTTTTCCTAATCGCTCCCCCTCAGGAAATTATAATGGTACAGAAACACCAAAAATCTGTTTATGTGTGATAAATATATCTATGTATTATACTTTAAAAGAGTAGCTTTTTTTTTTAACCTTCAGAAAAACCAATTTTCACCCTTTTAGGGAAAATATCACCCCATTAGGGGTACACTGATCACAGGAAAGCACAATAGAATTACAGTAGGCAGGAAGATCTCAGCATCTTTGTCAACCTTCTTTCCCATCTGTGGAAGTTTAGGCATCAAATTAGTTAAAATAGTAATCTGTACAGCTCAGGGACAACTTAGAGACAATCACTTTCTGAAACAGGCCTCTGAAAGCTCATCCCTTTGGAGAAAAGAACCAAGAGACCTGCAGAGCATTCATGGGAAATCACAAGCGACTAAGAGTCGGAGGACATAGAGGTACACCTCTGGAGCTGCCTTTCAGGGGATTTCCAAGAGGTCTTTATGGTGGTCCTTGAGGGCTTGGCAGTAGAGTTAACTACTTTATGTAAATGTGTTTAGGGTTGATGCCACTTCTGCCAGTGAGAAATCTGGCCAGGCAGTATAACCAATGACAGTATGCTTCTCCCCTGTAGAAACTACCAGAAGCATGCGATGTCGGCGATGGAAGGTCCTTTGTCATCAATCTGCAGAGTCTGTATGTGGCAGTCACCAAACAGGAACTCCAAGTGGGACAGAAGCATCAAGCTACTGGTGAGGAACTGCAGATGTACCCGGTCTGCCTGGGGTTAAAGTCTGTGTTTGTGCTGTACTGTATGGTAGCGCTAGCCACATGTGGCTAAGTTTAAATTAATGAAAAATAATTTATTTCTAAAATTAGAAATCCATTTCCTCATGTGTTAGCCACATTTCAGTAGCCACATGTGGCTGGTGGCTACCAAGTTGGACAGTGAGGATATGGGACACGTCTCTTATTCTAGAAAGTTCTTGTAGATGGCACAGGCTTAGGGGGCCCCAGCGTTTAGCTTCCTTGAATGGGGAGGACAAATGCCTGGCAAAAAGGCTCCTCTCTCTACTGAGGGGCATGAGGGAACATGCAGAGAGGCTGTTTGAGTCAAGGGATCTCTCTGCTGAGAATGGGCTCGAGGTGTCTACATAAAAACAAGGCTTTCTGAAGATCAGCTCAAAGTTGGGTTTGTGGCTGCTTCTGTCTGTTCATTTATTAGTACCGAATTCGGGTCTGTGTCTGAATGCCTGTTAAATGCTGGTGTCTTCCTGGTAAGAAGGCATTTCTCACAGTCTTCTCTTGATCTTTCCCATCGCAGGAGGTCCTCAGACTTCAAGCAGCGCCTCCCCTGGAGGAACTGATAGCCACCTTCTGAGCCAGTCAGCGCAGCTGGGCTCCCCAGAAACGTCCTGCTCAGCGCCTGAGACAGAGCCCGCAGTGAGTCGCGAGCGGCTTCCTGCATGGAGTCCTGAGCGCGTGGGGAGTCGGCACCTGTGACCCCGGCCAGTGGGCCCTGCAGTCACCGCTCAGTCGGTGCTGCACAGCAATGTCAAGGGATATTTGCAAACAAGCTTCCAAACTGAGGAGCCCTGGTCTTTCATGTATTCGGTGCTGTCTCCTCTCTGCCATTCTTACACTGAATGCTGAGCCTGGAGTCGCTTTTTATCTCATCCCAGTTTCAGTGGGGACCTGTGAGGTTGTCCCGTGGGGGAGCAGGAACATACACGTGCACCTCCTGTTTTGGAGTCTTGCATCACACTTACTCCCTGACATAGACTTCGGAACACCCGTGTCAGACACTTCATGCCTCATCCTAGCCAAGAGCCGCAAGAGGAAGAAAGTTCCTTTCCTACTCTAACTGGCTCCATTTCAAAGCCTCCATTAACTTGGATTCTTTTTTCCTAGGGTATTGCAGGCCTTACGCAGAGACCACAGATCTCAAAGGCCAAGCGGAAGAAGCCGAGGGGGCTCTTCAGCTAACCTGTCACGGTCTCAGCTGCTGGGAAGGACCAGCGTCGCTTCCAGGCGTCACCGGAAAAGGAGCTCCGTGGATGAGTATCTCTCAGGCAGACTTACGGTCAGAGGCCACTGTCGGGGCAAGAGGACAGAGTTCATGTCAACAGGCCCCTGGATGGGACTGTTAACCAAGCAAAGCTCGGTTCCAGCCACTCTGGCCTTCCCTGTTGAGTGGAAGCTCGTCTCCAGGAGTCTCATACTTTCCTGTCTTTTGGTGGAGGTTCTTCAGACCCAGGACCCTACCTCGGACTTCGGTGCACACAGCTGGTCTGCAAAAAGTACAACATGCTCCAGAAGCCTCGTCTACCTTTCTCGAGTCCCTGGCTAGTCCCGGATGCTCCCCGGAGACCTGCTTCTCTCCTTGGCACAGAATAAAACCACTTACCATGCCCTGCCTTGGAAATTATTTATCTGTGGACTCGTTACCCGCCTCAGCTCCCTGAGTCTGTTGTCATCCCCGGGTGAGGTCTGAGCGCGCACTCCAGTCCTGCAGGCTCTTCTTACCTCCTCTGCTGTGGCCTGAGCCACAGCTTCAGAAACCTTGCTCTCAGGACCTGCTCCATGCACTCACAAGCCCGATGACTGCTCTTTTTTTGCCAAACTCGGATGCGTTTTCCTTTTGCTTCCAAGACATAGACAACAGGGTGCTTACAATATGGGATCAAAATGGCAAAGAGCTTCAAGAACTAGGGCCAAGGGAGGTCCCCATGGGTGGCAGAAAAGGAAACTTGACTTTCTTGTTTTCTACTCCACTTCAGATAACATAGTAAGTAGAAGAAGTAGGGGAGCAGGAAACAGCAAATGACCCTGTGAGTTCCTGGGACACAGAACTGGCCTATAGAACTGAATATTCGTGCCTAGCAGGAAAAAAGAATAAAGGCTGTGTGAAACAGGCAGGATTTGAGACGGTCACCTCTCGGGCACCCCAGAACCATCACAGTCCCTCAGTCTCAGCCAGCGCCTCCTCTGTAGTCAGAGCATCAGAAACTTTCTCTTGGAGGAATAGAGTGAAGGTGGAATGCAGGTGTTTGTGGGGAACTCGTAGGTAGAGGAAGGGTCAGGAGCAGAGTGCAGAGGACGTCCTCTATGTGTGCTTTCGGTGGCCTCCTCACCACTGCGTCCTCCCTGGCTGGGACTCATGTTTTGGGACTGATGCTAAGCCATGGGGAGAGGACCATTCAAGGAATAATAAAGCACTTGTGTTACATGTAGAACAGCAGTAGGTGGGCTCAGGGGCACACCTCTAATCCCAGCCACTCGGGAGGCTGAGAAGAAAACTGGCAAGGGCATCCTGGGCAACTTGGTGAGACCCCGGCTCAAAAACTTTAACCAAAAAAAGGGCCGAGGGTGTAGCTCGATGGGAGAGACTTGACTGTCATGCATGTGGCCCAGGATCCAGTCGCCAGTACTGAAAGGCGAAGGAGGGGACAGGAAGGAAGGGAAGGGAAATAAGGAAACACCAAAGACAGAACAGCAGTGGTAAACCTGTCTCGTTAATGATCGGTGCGTGTGTGTCAGGTGGCGTGTCCAGTAAGTGCCTCACGTCGAATCCTCACAGCACTGTCTGAGGAGGATACCGCTCGCCCACTGGGAAACTGGTTGTTCAAGTGTTGGAACCATTTATCAAAGGTCACTCAGCTAATAAGTGACAGCCAGAATTTGAAGCCAGACAACTGACTTCTTTTTTTTTGCGGCGCTGGGGATTGAACTCACGACCTTGCGCTTGCCAGGCAGGCACTTAGACAGCTGAGCTAGATCCCCAGCCCTGGTGTTTTTGAGACAGGGTCTCACTATGCTGTTCAGGCTGGCCTTGAGCTCACTTTGTAGCCCAGGCTGGTCTCGAACTCACAACGATCCGCCTGTCTCAGCCTCCCGAGTGCTGGGATTACAGGCGTGAGCCACCACGCCTGGCTGACAACTGACTTCTTAACAGCATGACTGTACATGTTGCCAAACTGTTGGGTCCTCCTCTACTTTCCCATGGTACCCACCTTTATTCTGTGACCCTGCTGCTTTGCGAAGCGGCTGTCCGCCCTGGGGGCTTCCCAAGGCAGGAGTCCTCTGGGACTCCAGGACTCGCTCCCTTCCCCTTTTTGCCGGAGAAACCCACCAGGGCTCGTCCCCATTGCTGCTGACCTGTCTTTACCTGCAGAGCACAGTGCCCTGTGTATACCCGGTGAGAGCGACTGTCGTCCAGGAGAACTGTGATAACTGCTCCCTGGCTGGCTGTCTTCGTCCTTCGGTTTCTTTCTGGCAGAATTTAGATAGCCAGATTTCAGGGGCTACATGGCATGGGACACATAGAAAACGGAAAAGCTTCCCCATCCAGCTTGGAGAAAAGGGAGTTCTTTACTCTGGGTAACCCCTCCTCCCTCAAGTAGGAACTTTTAATCAGAGAAACCAGAGGCCCATGGATTCCCTAAAATGATAAGGAAAACCCTAAGAGCATAACTCTGTCCTTGTTCTCGTAAGAGTGTGAGTGACTTTTTCTAAAGGTTAATAATAAACTGGGTGTAGTAGCACACACCTGTAGCCTGTACTTCCTGCACTCTGGGAGGCTGAGGCGGAAAGGTCGCAAATTCAAGCCCAGCCTGGGCAGCTTAGTGATTTAGCTGAGGCACTGTCTCAAAATAATAAATACGGAAAAGAGCCAGGGACATAGCTGTTTGAAGCCCTGGGTTCAGTCCTCAGTGCTGGGTGATGTGAGTGCAGGCTGGGTGTTAACTAAGACTATGACTAGCAACCTTTCTGTCCACCTCCGCCTGCATCCCCAAGTTTGCTCCCACTCTAGGGTGTTGCTTAATACGTCCTCGGAAAACGGCGCAGCCAGAGGCCCTGCCTCAGGCGTTCCTGCCCTGAAGCCTTCACCCCAAAGCTAGGAGTGGTGGCTGAGGATCATTCATCCCAGGGCAACTCCAGGGAAATCCCTGCTTTGACAAATTGGCCGGCCAGGCTGTATTCCAGCCCTGCCTCTGGCTTGGGCCCCTCCCGGAGGCCCCCAGCCTAGCCCAGCCCCCACTCCACATACACATAAAAGGGTCGAATTCTCATGGCTGCTCCATAAATTTTATTCCGTAAATATTAGTTTTCCCTGTGTTTAATAAAGCAGTGGCCCACCTCCCCGCCTACCCACCCGCTCCCCGGGGCCGGGGCTGGGGCCAGGGCTGGCTGGTGGGAGAAGGGACTCTTTCAATTGCTTTGGAGTATTT
>RJWT010024731.1:0-16374 GCA_004365215.1 Cuniculus paca | reverse complement strand
TGCTCAGAAGCGAAATAGCTGGGTCAAATGGGACTGGCAATCCTAACTTTTAGAGGAACCTCCAGACTGACCTCCACAGTGGTTGCACCAGTCTACACTCCCACTAACAGTGGAGAAGGGTTCCTTTTTCCCCACAGCATCTCCAGCATTTATTATTGGTGGTTTTCTTGATCCTGGCCATTCTTTCTGGAGTGAGATGAAATCTCAGAGTTGTTTTAATTTGTATTTCTCTCATGACCAGGAATGTGATTGATTTCTGAGTATGGACTTTGTATTCAGCTACATTACTGAATTTGGTTATGACATCCAGAAGTCTTTCTATGGAGTTTAGAGGGTCTTCTATGTAGAGTATCATGTCATCTGCAAATAGTGATAACTTAACTTCTTCCTTTCCTATTCTTATTCCTTTTATTTCTGTCTCTTGTCTAATTGCTCTGGCTAATGTTTCCAGCACTATATTGAATAGGAGTGGTGACAGTAGACACCCTTGTCTTGTTCCCAATTTTAGAGTGAAAGCTTTCAGTTTTTGACGATTTATTGTGACACTGGCTGTTGGTTTGTCATAAATGGCTTTTATCAGATTGAGGTAAGGACCATCCATTCCAATTTTCTGTGGGGTTCTTATCATGAATGAGTGTTGGACTTTATCAAAAGCTTTTTCTGCATCTATTGAAATGACCATGTGGTTCTTATCTTTGGCTCTATTGATATGGTGTATAACATTTATTGATTTGCATGTGTTGAACTATCCTTGCATTCCTGGGATGAAGCCCACTTGGTCGTGGTGTATAATCTTCTTGATGACTTGCTGCATTCTGTTTGCCAGTATTTTATTGAGGATTTTTGCATCAATGTTCATTAGGGAGATTGGCCTGTAGTTCTCTTTTTTGGTTGGGTCTTTCTCTGGTTTTGGTATTAGGGCAATACTTGCTTCCAGGAATGAGTTAGAGAGACTTGCTTCCCTTTCAATTTCACTAAAGAGTTTAAGGAGTGTTGGCATTAAGTTTTCCTTGAATTTCTTGTAGAATTCAGCTGTGAACTCATCAGGACCTGGACTTTCTTGGTTGATAATGTTCTAATTACACTTTCAATTTCATTAACTGAAATTGGGTTATTCAATAGTTTTACTTCTTCTTGATCCAGTTTTGGTAATTGATATGTTTCTAGAAATCTGTCCATGTCTTCAGTGTTATTGAACCTAGCAGTGTAAAGATTTTTAAAGTAGGTATTGATGATCTTCTGTATTTCCACAGGGTCTGTAGTGATTTCACCCTTTTCATTCCTTATTGCATGGATTTGAGTTTTTTCTTTCTTTTTTTAAATAAGGTTGACTAGGGGCTTATCAATTTTATTTATTCTTTCAAAGAACTAGCTCTTTGATTCATTCTTCTTTGTATTGTTTTCTTAGTCTCAATTGCATTAATTTTTGCTCTGATCTTTATAATTTCCTCCCTTCTTTTGGCTTTGGGTAGGGCTTGTTCTTCTTTTTCTAGATGTTTCAGGTGTAACATCAGATTGTTTATTTGTGTTTGTTCCATTTTCCTGATGTGGGAATTCACTGCAATAAATTTCCCTCTGAGAACTGCTTTCATTGCATCCCACAGATTCTGGTAAGCTGTATTTATATTTTCATTTGCTTGTAGATATTGTTTAATTTCTTCTTAGATTTCCTCTGTGACCCACTGATTGTTCAGGAGTATATTATTTAATTTCCATATGTTTATGGCGTTTTTGCAGTTTCTTTCATCATTAATTTCCAGTTTGATGGCACTGTGATCAGACAGTATGCATGGGACAATTTCAATTCCTTTGCATTTACTTAAGCATGCTCTGTGGACTAGTATATAGTCTATTGTAGAGCATGTACCATGTGAAGCTGAGAAGAATGTATACTCTGATGTTGTTGGTTGGACAACTCTGTAGACATCTACCAGGTCCATTTGTTCACAGGTTTGATTCAGTTCTGTTATTTCTTTGCTGATTTTCTGTATAGTTGATCTGTCTCTTTGAGTCAAGGGTGTGTTCAGGTCTCCCATTAGAATTGTTATTGCTTATTGGATTTTTCATTTCTATTAATCTTTGTTTTATATAGTTGGGTGCTCCCATATTTAGTGCATATATATTTAAGATTGTTATTTCTTCCTCTTGGAGTTTTCCCCTAACCAGTATGTAGTGACCTTCTTTATCTCTTTTGACCATTATTTGTTGGAAGTTCCCATCGTCTGCAAACAGAATAGCTACCCCAGCTTTTTTTTGGGGGGGGGGGAGTTTCCTCTTGCATGGATTATTGTTTTCCATCCTTTGACTTTCAGTCTATGAATTTCCCTTTGGGTTACATGGGTTTCTTGTAGACAGCATATGGTTGGATGTTGTTTCTTGATCTATTCTGCCAGTCTGTTTCTTTTGATTGGTGAATGGAGGCCATTTACATTAATGGTTATAACCGATATATACTGGCTTGTTTTAGTTATGTTATCTTTCTGCAGTGGTTTCTTTACCTTTTCCCTCTACTTAATTGTTTGCCCTGCTTGGTGTTATTCTTCTTTTGGTGTTTTTGATGTTGTAGCTGTTTTCATGTCTATCTAGAGTATCTTTTAGTATTCTTTGCAGGTTGGTTTAGTGGTCATGAAGTTCTTCAGCTGCTCTTTGTCATGGAAGTATCTTATTTCTCCATCAATTTTGAAGGATAGTTTTACAGGGTACATCAGTCTCGGTTGGAAGTTGTTTTCCTTTAGGACTTGAAATACTTTACTCCATGCTCTTTTTGACTTCATTGTTTGTGTTGAGAAGTCTGCTGTGATTCTTTCCTTTATAGGTGATTTGCTTCTTTTCTCTCACAGCTTTTAATATTCTGTTCTTATGTTGAATTTCTGGAATGCTGATAATTATATGTCTGGGTGTTGATTTATTTTGGTTATGGGTAGTTGGAGTTCTATATGCTTCACTTATCTGTATGTCAGTTTCCTTTCCCATATTTGGGCAATTTCGAGCTATGACTTCTTTAAATAGTGTTTTTATAGCATTTGTGTTTTCTCCTTCTTTTTCATTTACACCTATTAGTCTTATGTTGTTTTTCTTTGCATCATCTTGCAAATACCTAATTGCTATTTCCTGATTCCTTGTTATTTTTAAAAGATGTTTCCTTTCTTCCTCACTAGCTGCCATCATGTCTTTGAGGTCTGAAATTCTATTTTCACATTCACTGAGGCAGCTCTGCCAGCTTTCAATGGCATTCTTGATTTCCTGGATATCTCTTTGAATCTGTTTCATGCATTCTAATTCTTTCTTGTATTCTTCATTCAAGGTTTCCACCCTTTTCCAGTGTTCCTCTATTTTTCCAACTATATCTTCTTTAGATATGCTTAGCATTTCTTTCATTACATTTATCATCTCTTGTTTTACCTGGGAAATCATTTCTAATCTCACTTCCTTTAAAGCTTCATGGAGGTGTTTCTTTACTTCAGTTGCTATCATTTCAGAAGTTTCAGGTATGTGGCTTATACTTTCTTCTATGTCCATGTCTCTTTGGCTTGTTTGGGAAGGACTGGAGGTGCAAGATTGCATTTTGCTCTTTCATTTTGTCATTTTCCTGTATTCCACTGTGGCAGGTGAATCCAACGTGCATGGTTGAGGCTCCAAGGCTAGGTGATACTCACAATGCACACCTTCATCTCCAGCCAAGACTACCACTGTGGCTGCTCTGTTGCTGGGCCATGGCTGGGCAGAGCCCAGGCAGGACCCCAGGGATGCTCCAAACCTCCCGGGATGATAGTGGAATGGGCACAGGTCCCTACCAGTCTGTTGGCGTTTTCCCAAGCTGCATGACTAGGTGAAATTTGCTGTGCACACCTTCAACTCACACTAGGCCCAGAGCAGCAGCTGCTACTCTGCTCTGGGGTGAATGGGCGGACCCCAAACAGGACCCTAGGGATGCTCCAAACCTCCCCGGCTGATTGTGGAATGGGCACAGGTCCCTACTGGTTTGCTGGTGAGATCCCAAGCTGCACAGCTAGGTGAAATTCACTGTGTGTGCCTTCAACTCACACCAGGCCCAGAGCAGCAGCTGCTACGCTGCTCTGGGATGAATGGGCAGAGCCCAGGCAGCACCCCAGGGATGCTCCAAACGTCCCAGGCTGATGGTGGATAGGGTGCAGTTCCCTACCAGTCACTCGTGAGGTCCCAAGCTGCACAGCTAGGTGAAATTAGCTGTGTGCACCTTCAACTCATGCAAGGCCTAGAGCAGCAGCTCTAGAAAACATTTATTTAAAGGCCAGTTTATGTATGTTTAGCCAATGTTTCCATAACCTTTTTTTTAACCATATAATCCTCATTTGTTTATTTGTATATTACCTGCTAACACCCAGTTAAATTCACATTTTGTAGAATCCCTCAGAAAATGTCAGGTAAGATGACTGCTGACAGTTCTTTAACTTTAAAGCTAAGTCTTGGAAGCTTGGACCAAAAACGTAGATTTGTGGTACATCTTTTCCAAATGTCAACTTGCAAAGTACCATTTCTATTATCCTGAAACAAAAAGGGAAAGTGACCCATCCCCCTCAGCGGTGTTAGTTGATTCAGTGTGTTTCAAGATTCCTCTACAAGTCCCACTTCTCTGTTCCAGTATTAGGCTCCATCCCTGTCAGATGCCTGGTGTAAACATAAGTGGCTTCTATTGCTAAAGGGTCTCTTGTTTGGGGTGCTATTTATATTCAAGTCTTTACCTGAGCAGCAATTGCTGAATGTTTTAATTTGTATCTAACTTAACATTTACTATTTGGGGCTGGGGATCTAGCTCAGCGGCCTAAGCACCTGCCTGGCAAGCGCAAGGTCGTGAGTTCAATCCCCGGTGCCACAAAAAAAAAAAATTTACTATTTGGTTTCAAGCCATGGTTCCTTACAAAGTGATTAGCACATTCATCTCTGAAAAGAAACCCTTGCTATTTTTCATGTCCTCTCATGAGAACACAGTCACAGTCAAATGAGACAGCGCATGGCAGTAGATACTGTGAACTACAAACTCATATCTACCAACGGAAGCAAAGGATGACTACTGCCTGGTGAACATTTGCTAACACTTTCATCTCCTAACACGGAGCATGGCCAATGCTCCCTTAAGGAAACCCCCATTCTTCAAAGCTCATCTCAAACACCACTTCTTCCACTTTCCTTTCCCTGATTCCGGAGTCAGGGCTCCCATGGTGCTCAATACTCTTTCACACTGCTAATGGTCCATCCCTCGCTTTTAATTTTCCACATATCTGTCCTGTCGTGTTCACATGATTCAAGCAATAGCCAAGTAATATTCTTAATTTCTCTTTCCTCGCTTACCGCACAAGCCCAAGCGAGAAACTAATCCTGGTACTGTGACCTCCTTGGCGTTCTGCCACCCTCTTCCCATCATCCCTTACGGTTGCCTTCAGCCCTGTTATCTTTCACTTGCAAAACTAAAACACCAATCTGAACCCCAGCTTCAGTCTCACTCTGCTCAACTCCCCAGAACTCTCTGAAATAAAAAAATAATCACGTCACAGCAAACATTCTGGCTAGGTCTCCATTGTCCTCAGGATGATATTCGAGTTCCTCAGCATAGCACGGCCTTGCCATGTTTTGACTCTTCAGCATCCTTTCCGACTATTCTGATCTAATCGTGTACAAAACTAGCTAATGTTTTATAAATATCCCAAGTTCTCTCATGCTTCTGCCATCTACTGCCTGAATCACCGCACCCTCGGCTCTGCCACCCCACTTCACCTGAAGGGCTTCTCTGATTCTCTGAAGGGAGAGAGGCACCATCTCCTTCAGGAAGTTTCTTTGGCCTTCTTAAAAGCCAAGCTCGTGTCTGTGCTTTACAGCACTTCGAGCATATGCCTAGATCTATAAAACAAAGGATACATCCCATGCAATTATTATTATCTTTATCTGTCTCTCCTTTAGACTGTGAGCTTCTCATTGCATTAAAAACAAATGAATGAAATATATGCCTCATCACTTGGGTGCTTTAGGCTAGGACAAACTGCTCCTAACCTAGTATTTTCCTTTTGAAGTACCTAAAACAAAGCCTTATTTCTGAGGCATTTGTCTAGTTTATTAGACCAAGAACTAGCCTTCCTCTGGTAGTTTGTAACCTGCCACAGACAGGTACAATCTAATCTGTTCACAAAGTAATCTGTTACTTGGAGGTTTTCTGCTCTAAATACAGTTGGTGGTGGCAAGGAGAATAATTGAATTTACTGAAACACTCTGTCACTTACAGATAACTTCTTCTTTTTCCCTCCCTTCCTTTCCCCCTTCCCTCACCCTAGTTCCTCTTTCCTTTTGAACAATCTCTTCCCATTTCAATATATCTATTGTATGTTTTGGTCCTTATTTATTCTTTCAATTTCTCACACCAGGGATAAAATAGGATGTTCCCACATATCATTCTGATTTATTTCACTTATGACTGTGGTCCCAAGTTGCATCCATTTGCCTATAAATGGCTCAAGTTTATCCTTCTTTATAGGATAAACTACTGAGTAGTACTCCATTGTATAAAAAGACCACATCTTTTTTTATCCATTCCTCAGTTGATGGGCATTTGCGTTGTTTGCAAGACTTAGCTATTACAAATTGTGGCACTATAAATATCAGTGCACGTATATCACTGTGGTATGATGTTTTTAATTCTTCCAAATAACCATGTTATTTGCCTCAGCAAATAGAAAATAGAAAACTGTCCAGGAAAGCTGCTAGTGTACTTGAGTCTGTGTCCCAGGAACTGAAGACCAAGGGAGCCAATATTGTAAGTCCCATTCTGAAGAGCCAAGAACTAAGAATGTCTCACAACAGGAGAAAAAGTTCCAGTCCAAACACAGTGACATTTTCCTTCCTTCACTCTTCTGTTGTATTTAGACCTTCAGTGATTGGGTGATTTCAGAAAGAATACATCCAGATATAAAACACTACCATCCATAGGGACAACCCCCAGCCCAGTCGAATTGACATAAAATTAACCATCATGCCATCGCATTCACACTTTTTGTTTTCAGTACTGGGGATTGAACCCTGGGCCTCAGCACTGAGCTACACCCCCAGCCCTTTCTAAATTTTTGACACGCAATCTCACCAAGGCACTAAGGTGCCCAGCCTGGGATTGAACTTGCTGTGCTTCCGGCTTAGCCTCCCAGATCCCAGGACTTACAAGTGTACACCACCGTACCCAGCTACTCTCCTCTTTTTTGAGGGCATTTTCTAAAGTGTGATGCAGAGAAATAGAGTCAAGCAGACAACAACAGTGTTTCTAAATTGAGGAAAATGCTTAGAGTTCATGACTGCCAATATGATTAAAGTTTGACAGGTAGATAAAGGAGGTACACGCAGAGAGACTTCACCATCTATGCAGGAATATTCCTTGGGACCAGAGAGTGGCTGTCAGCCACAATGATGAGGAACACCTCTGTAAACACAAAGTCCCTTGAGGTTTACAAATTGCCTACATATACCCACCCAGTGACCCTCCCAACTCTCTCTAGTGTTGCAATGAGGGAATGAAGACTCAAATTATCTGAACTATCAATGGCAGATACATCTAATGCTAGATCCAGAAGTGGAACTTTTACTGACTACTTGCTTTATGCAGATGTTTGCTAAGCCCATTCATTCATCAGCAAATCTCTTCGGAAAAGTTGAAACTATTATGTGCCCCACAGAGTTCGGTATCATTGAAGAACTCACAAGCTAAACCGTCCCGTGTGACAGCCTTCTCCACATGCTCTGCCGCTGGTCCTTTTGCGTGGTACCATTTTCTCTGTAGTTGTGCTTACTTGCAACTGAGATTGCCGGTAGCTGGACTCATTAACACCATTGTTTTTAGTTTATTTGTCTGGATGTGAGAAGTAAATCTGTTTCCTAGCAACCCTGTCCCTGCTCCCTCAATTCTCCCTACTCATTATCTTCCCCATGATCGACTACAAATCAGCCAAATTAGCCAGGTTTTAGATTTCCCAGAAATGGAAGGGGCGCTTGCAAACATTTGTTGTCTTGGCATGAAGTGGCTCTGAGGACTCATGCTCACTAAGAACAAAGCACGAAGTGGAAGTGGCCATTTGTCTCAATGCGTCTATGGGTTCCAGAGCCAGGTCTCCCAGGATAGCCACTTAAGTGCCATCTTTTGACCATTTCATGGAAGAGCCAATACTAAACCCACAAGGAACCATAATTTCTGTTTAAAGGGACTCCCCCTGACACCCAACTCCAAACTTAATGGTCAATGTGGTAATTTTACTTTTGGCTCTATTGTGAAGTCGCCAAATGACTTCTGCACCTCACCCTTTTCAGACAACTGTTCAAGTTGATCTTTGAAGAAATATGGGAAAACCATGGGAAAATGCCCTCTATACAAATCTAAATGCAACTGGGACTCATGTGGCCAAGATCTGCTTTGTTTCCTCAAGCCAAAGGCTTCCCATTCATGAGCAGTCTGTATTAGAGGCTATTTTCCCAAATTGAATGCTTTCTGAGATTAGTTCCTGTTATAGTCATGGGTCACAGGGAGAAAGAGCACAATCAGGACACAGAATTTATATTATTTATAAATGGTTACCTAGTTGTTAGACATAAGAAAGTGCAGGAAATCTGTCCACAACACCAAAGTCTATACTGAAAAGGCCCATAGACCAGCAGTGGAAGCTAGGAAGTCTATGCCAGCAGGATGAAGGATCTGTGCTAGTAGGTTGAGGGTTCTACAGTGGAGCCAAGAAGCAACGCTCAAATAAGAACCAGGGCTCCTGGAAAGTACCACAGCCATCCTCAGTGATGACGAAGTCCCGTGCTCCTCCAACGATGGGAACAGTCAAGTACATGCCAGGAAGCCAGCGTGACACCTTATCCTGGAGTTTGAACAGCAACCATCTTCCCCTCCGGAGCCAGGAAACGATGCTCAACACAAAGACCAGAGCTCCCCAAAGTGAACCACAGCCACTCTCAGCAACAAGGTCCTGAGCTCCTCCAATGATAATGGCCAAAGTCATATTGGGGAGCCAGCCTGACAGGCTCCTCCAAGAGAACCAATGGCTCCAAACAGCAGCACTTAGGAGAACCCACAACGCCTCCTGCTCTTCCTCTCCACGTCTCTTTTTATGCTGGCAACCTTCCTCAGGTGGATTGTCTAAATGCAGCACCATGCCAATTTAATTCAGCTGGTGCCAAGTTGACCACCAGTTCTTAATCCATAACAGTTCCCTAAGTGTTCTGTCAAAGGTAATTTCAGAACTGTGTACAGGAACCAAGGTAAACTTATATACTCATTCTCTCATTTGTGTATTTGGCAAAAAATTTGAAGTATCTGTCATGTGCCAGGCACTATTCATTCCAGGAGGGAAAGAAGGGAAACAATAGTAAAAAATTCAATGTCTTTACACTAGGCTTCAGGAAAGGGCCTCTTCTTCTAGCCCAAAGTAGGATTATACATCCCTCCCTACTTAAAGCCCTTGCCTAGGCCAATGAAATATGAACTGCACCAATGTGTGTCATTTGAGGTAGAAGCTTTAGGAGCCAAGGCGTGCTTTGCCATGTTCTCCCTTTGTTCTGATTCTGGAATTAGGGAAGTCCATAGTTGAGCCCCCAGAAGATCCAGCATATAAATCAATACTAAAAAAACCTTTGTTGCTTTGTGCCACTAAGGAAAAAGTATCCTTAATGTTTTCTGATTGATAGATCACAGCTGTTATGGACACAGATTCAAACCTCAGTCTCTCAATATTTCCACCTAAGTCCAGTCTATCTTGACTGACCATCTGGCCCAAATTCCAAAAGTCACACCAAGGTAACCTCTATTTCCATAATATTAAAAGAATTATGTGATTACTTTCTTCACCTACAAAGGCAGGGGAAGGACATAGAAAAGCCTCACACTGGAAGTAGGAGTAAGGCCCTTCCTTTTATAGACTGGCTTTAAAATCTGGTGTCTGAAGATAGGTGAGATCTTACAAAGTCAGAGATTTCCAAACCTGAGGCATCATATTTACCACCTGATAGGATCCAAAGAATTCCCTCAGCAGATCACTGTACCTGGGCGGGTCCTCCCAAAATTAAGCTTCCTGGACAAGTCCCTCTAACGTGTTTCCTGATTTGTATCCCTATTCTCCTTCTAAGATCGGGATCCTGTCCTGAATCCAGGTTTGCTGGAGTGAAGCTTTGACCTTCCACACACCAGTCCTGTTGTTCTGAGAACTGAACCCTGTCTCCTGAGCTCGCAGCCACTGGTGTGAGTTCTGTTTAAAAACGGGTGACAGGATGAGACAGGACAGATGTGTGACAGTTCTGTGCTCCGGAAGAATGCCACAGTTGGAAGAGGCCTCGCTGGAACTCACTGTGGTACGTGATTTTCAGCATCAGAAAGCCTAGAAGCCCCTCTCAGAGAAATCAGTGCCCTCTTCCCAGCCCCTGTCGAAAGATGGTTCAAGTAAGTGTGAGTCAGCAGGTGCCGCACTGCAAACGGCATCCAGTTGTCCCACTGAACACACACACGTGTGTGTGTGGCAACAAAGGAAAACCTCAGCACTAACTCACTAACAAAGATCAGTACTCTGCCTTTGGAGTTAGAACAAGGAAAAGGAAAAAAGAAAGCGCTATGACCCGATGCTAGCGAATGTTTAATCTGAAAGTTCCCAAGGTGTCAGGGATGGGTGGTCATTTTCAGCCACATTTTTCCTGACAAATTGCCTTAGGAAACTGTATTGCACAGACGAACCAATCCACATTTTTAATGCAGCTAGAAAGAGATAAAAATAGAAGAGGAAACTTCACCCTTAGACCTCCCAGCAAAGCATGTGCTTATCTAAATCAAAGTATATAATGTGTTTCATTTTCATGAAATCACCCTGCAAAGGTCTAAAACTCTCCTTTTATTGAATAAGCTTGAATGGGTTTGGTAAGAAGTATAAAAAGACTTGTCTGTAGTGAATTTCCTTAAACAGGGAATGCTGGTGGTACTCTGACGTGATGCTATCACTTGGTTGTGACAAGCTGGACCTCCCCAGACCCGACCATCCTTCCCCACCCACCTGGGCTGTGGAAACCTCATCATTCCTCCCAGTTAATTCAATCCTAATTATGACAAAGCTTCAGCAAGATTATTCATTTGTTTGACTTCCTCCTAAGTCATACAGATTTCGATTGAAAACAGCTACATTGAAACAGCTTTGCTGTCGGCTTGATACTTTCAAAAAAGTGTGAAAACAACCAGCGATCTCTCTATTAAATAGCCAGATGAATAGAATATTAAAATTAATTCCATCATCTTCAATGAGAAACTTCTTCTATAACTTTTTGTAAGTCCACATGTACCCTGAATTAAGGAAATTTATAATTTTAAAAAAAATCTCAACTTGTAATAAATTTTCAAGGTAAATTTGCTTTTCCAAAGTTTTTTTTAACAAGTAGAAACTGTTCAGAAAAAACTAAGACAAAACAGTAATGGTACTGAAGGATATCTTGGAGAATCATGCAAACCAATTTAAAAGCAGGGATCTGATTTGCGTAATATATTACAGGAGATGTCGCTTTCTCACAACTCAACCCACAGAGTGTGGGATTCCTGAAACTCCACAATGATTGAGCTGACTTTAATCTCATGGAAACACACTCCAGATAATCTACCAGAAATGACTCCACGGCATGATTCATTCCAAGAATCAAGTCTTGCTGGGAACTGGCTACACAGGTCTTCCCCTCCCATAGCGCAGATCTCAATCCTGGCAGCCCTAGCTGTCTCCACACTTCAGCATGCTGACGTCTTTTTTCCTAACGTGCAACTGGTAGGACCTAGGACACTCACTGGGACAGGAAACTGAACCAAACATTTACCAATTTTTGCTGAACAACTCACTCACCTTTTCTGGACTTTCTTCTTCAGAATGAAGAATGAAATACAAAGCAGAGGCTTTCTGGAGGGCAGTTGTTATAGGCAACCAGGACACTAGTTACTCATGCTGTAAGTACTCATAATATGTCTAAAACAACTCATCGATTACTTTGTATTAGATTTCTATAAGAGCGCTCTGTAAGCAATTTGTTTTAGAGTATTTATTGGCACATAGTGGTTAAGGAGATGGTTCCCAGAGACAGCTGCCTGGGTTTCAGTCCCAATCTCATTAGTCACTAGCTGTTGTTATTCGCACACATGACATAAGCCTTCTAAGGGTTAGGTTCCTCCTCTTTCAAACATTAATGAAACCAACATAAGCTAGCAAAATCATTGTACTGGCTATGGAATAGAATCCGTAAGTTTAGGTCAACTTGGTTGTTCCTGGGTAGGATTAACATGTGAGTCAGAGGAAAGCATGCTGCCCTGCCTAATGCGAGTGGGCCTCATTCCACCCATTGAGAGCACAAACAGCGCACAAATGTTGACCCTTCTGTGAATACGAGGGAACTCTCCCTGTTTATCTGTGTGAGCTGCCATCTTGGTTTTCAGGGTAGGGCTGCAAGCTAAGGCTAGGACTGAAACATTGATTCTTCAGGCTCCCCAGTCCCTGGGCATCACGGGACTAGAATTTCCATGACTGGCTCTTTGGGTTCTTGGACTTCAGACCGGGGGAGGAGCTACGCATCAACTCTTCCTGGGTCTCCACTTCTCCGCCTCCATAACCACGGGGCCAGAGTTTGTCATAAATACCAATCTTTCAGGCTTCTGCATGTGTGGGCATGTGTCCACGTGTGTCTGTATGTGTACATGCATGTGTATGTGTATACGTGAGTCCCAGGTCCATGGATTCAACCATTCACATATTCAGAAAAAACTGTAGAAAGTTAAAAAAAGCAAAACTTGAGTTCCCCACTTGCCGAGCACTGTGCAGAAAGCACGGAATGAAGTGATGTGCAGGAGCATGCTGCTGCTGTAGCCTCCTGCCACCACACAGGCCCGCAGCCTCTGTGACTCACCATTTCAGCACTGTTGGCCTCACATATCACTCGTGTACTACATGGTCAACCTAGGATGGCCATGTCTATACTGAAAACATGCAGACTTTTCCCCATCACTCCCCCCTAAACAGTGCAGCACAATGGGTACCTACATAGCATAGGCATGGTAGTAGGGATCAGAAGTAATCTAGAGCTGATTTAAAATGAAGGGCAGGATGAGTATGGATCACAGGCAATATTATAATATATTATATAAGAGCTTGAGTCTGTGGGTTTGGGTACCCACAGGGAGCACAACTCCCCACAAAAAACACAGGCACAGTGATGTGTAGGTGTACAAATGCATGTGTACATTGTTTCACTTCTCAGGAGAAACCTCACAAGCCACATAAAGCATTTAAAACACGGAAAACACTTGTTGAGAGATTAGTATTACTGTCCATAAAGGACAGCGTTGGTCACTGGTAAAGGCAACTACCATGATGACTCAAATCCAGCATATGCTTTCCGAGAACTCACCAAGCACGCTGTCCCTTCAGCCCCCTTCCCGACCTCACAGCACACTCCACAGGACATCGCTGCTGCTGGTTTGCAAGTCTGCAGTGGACCCACCATGCTGCTACATCACACCCCATCTAGGAGGCCAGCACATCACAGAATTCCAGAGGAGCCCCCAGGAGCTGTGTCCTGGGGGAAGGGCCCGGGAGCCTCTAGCACAGTGGTGGTGAAGGTACAGCACAGGTGCGATGGGGAGCTGTTCATGTCATTGAAAGCGCTACAGGGTTCGCCATCACTGCTCTTGAAGAACCTAACCTCAAAGGAGACGAGTTACTTAGACCTGCTTGGATCAAGAACAAAGCCCCAGGCCTGGACCAGCAGCATCTGTAATCAGTGAGCCGAAAGCACAGCAAGGCCAGTGTCTGAGAGGCGCTGTCTGGTTTCTCTTTAACCAGCAGTGCTCATTCCATTTGTGCCCTCTCAGCCCAGGCTTTCTTCTTTTAATTTCCCGGAACACGGAACAGAATTAATTTGCATGGTCAATTCGCCCCATGCAAGATTGAAATTTATCTTCCTGCAACAAGTCTGTGACTGATTAGCTCAGTTGTTAGGAGGCTGCAACATGAATCTGTTCTCCAAGTACACCAGAGCTACTACAGTTTGGGGTGTATTCAAGGCCAGGGGGGAGGACTGGACAGAATGCAGGACGGTGGAGGGGATGGACACTACCCACTGTCCAGCAAGACAAGAATGGCTCATCCTGCTCCTGGGGTGCTGCAGAGCCCTTTCCTGATGCTCCAGCCCCCTCCACAGCTTTCTAGTCCCCATTTCTGATACTGTTCAGGGCCCCATGTAGGTCCAGAGCCAACCTGCACATCCAACACTTATATTCTTATCAGGGATAATCCTCAAAAATATTTACCACTATTTTATTATCTGATTATTCATCCAGTGTAACAACACCAAAAATTATAAGAAAACCTCAAAAAGCTTGAAAACAAAAGTATCTGTAATTTAATCACTCAGGGCAAAAGATAAGATGATATAAATCCTTCTAGTATCACACACACATACACACACACACAGTAGTAGTAGTAGTTGTGTATAAAAAATACTATTATACAACTCGCTTTTCCCCCATGAACTACATAACTTGGACATATTCTCATGTTATTAAAAAAATCTTCATTATTTTAATGGCCTTAAAACACTATTGAAAGAAGAACCATAATACACTTAGCGGCTCCCTTTTAGTTGGAAAAGGATTATTTCCACTTCTTTTGCTGTTCTAAATAATACCACATTAGTGTTCTTGAGCCATAATCCTTCTGAGCCTACAGCAATGTCCTCAGGTTAAATATTTAGAAGTGGAACTGGTGAACCAAAAGATGTGCACATTTCCTTTTTAAAGACATTCGAAGCGGATTTCCAAACTGTCTCTTAGAAACATACCTTAGGCATAGTATATTCCTCCAACAGTACGAGAGCTGAAGGGGTCCTAAGGCAATAGACAGGAAACAGAGAGTCCATCCACGCAGGAGATATTTAATGAATGCACACTGCATACCAAGTGCTAGGGGCATAGCAGTGAAACAAATGCATATAACCCCTGCCCTTGCTGTAATGACAGCCTGGTGGAGAATCAGACAACAACTGCAGGACTCATCAGTTTAACCTTGTGACCTCTTCCATTCTGACGCATCCCACTCTAAGACAAGACCTGTCTTAACTCCTGGATCTCAGTATTCTTGGTTGGAAACTAAGTGTCCTTATTCTTCACTAAAAGCCACAAATCTTGCTACATGACCTCTCTTGGAGCTAGTGCAGGATCCTTCAAGAGTGGTCAGTCCTGCCGAGAACATTTCTGTCCATCTGACCAAGTCACCACCAGCCATGCCAGACTCTGGTTGCACACTGCCCCCTTTCTGGAAAAGTAATAAAACACATGGCCACATTGGGCTTCACTTCATTCCTTCTATGCCGTGCCCTTTACCAAGCACTTACTGCAAATTGTCCTACTCAATCCAGACAGCAATGCTCTGAACCCGACACTGTTGTTACTCCTGTTTTCTGAACAAAGAATGAGAGGATCAGAGTTTAACTCTTCGTGGTCTGTTCACAGGAGTGGGATGTGAATAGAAATCTCTCTTACCTGTGTTTCACCAGGTTTGTGGGCATCTCTGCCTATGTCATGGCACGATGCATATCCTTCCTGGCAGGACACCCCTGTTCACCCACTGCTAGGTTCCCCTGCACAGGCCAATCACACTCCATGGGCACAGAATGCATCTCCACTGCCAGTGAATACCAAAGCTTGATCAAACTACACAGACAAGCAAGGTCCTTATTTATTCGAACAAAATATAGTATATGTAAAAAATAAAATATTAGGGCTGGGGATCTAGCTCAGTGATAGAGTACTTGCCTAGCATGCACAAGACCCTGAGTTTAAGGCCCAGTACCACCAAAATAAATAAATAAACAAAAATAAAAATAAAATATTGTTCAGTCATGAAAATGAAGGAAGTACTGAGATACACTACAACATGAAGAAGCCTTGAAACATTATGCTGAGTAAAATGAGCCAAATGTGGAAGCAGCAGCACCCTCCCACGCACCAGCAGGGGCCGGGCTATCCAGGAGAGAACCAGGAAGCAGCACCCTTCCTGTGAGTCAGCCGGTGCACGGGCAGAAAGAGAAGATTCCCTGCCCCACCATAAGCAACTGGTTGATTCAGAGGAATGCAGGCTGAGATGATAGCAACTGAAGTAAAGAAAGAACTTAACACTTGTACGGTTTGATTGACTTTGCAGACCTAAATCCAGTAGTCTGGGCAGCTATTTAGAGGATAACAATATGCAATAGAGCACTATCATGAATTTCCTACTGTCTTGTTTTTGAAGTCTAATATCATTCTCATTGCTTTGTTTTGTTTTATTGTTTTGCTGTATTCCCTTTAAAATAAAATAATCA
>RJWT010024730.1:0-16371 GCA_004365215.1 Cuniculus paca | reverse complement strand
GCAGGATCTGCCCCAGTCAACACTGGCTTCTTAGCCAGGCAGAGGGTGCAATTGCACAGGACCCACACTTAAAGGGATTTGAGGTTTAGTGCTTTGTAGCTGTAGCCTTGAGCTTAACTTTGTTTTTTATAGTTTTATCTTTGTCTTTTGAAGGCGAAGGGTGTTGGAACCACAGAGCATGTGCCAAAGGGTTGATACCTTGTCTCGTGCTGAGCCCCACTTCCGGGACCTTACCCACTCCTCTCTGGAGTTGTGGACCTGTGCCTGGGAGTGCGGGAAAGGGTGACTCCTGTCCTGCTGTCACCATGCATCCTCCCAGGAGGTGTTTAGGCACCATCTCACGGAGGATCAGGGTTAGGCATAGATTCTCAACACTCTCTTGTGTCTTGGGGTGGGGTCAGGCATCAGTCATTGCAGTCCCCGTGTTATAGACAGGTAAGTTAGGTAGAAATGTAGGCAGTCAGACAGGGCTGAACCCTCGAGTCAGTGCAAAAGATGAAAACATATCAAAGCTGTGGCTGCAGGCGCATCTGAAGATTAAAGTCACAATGGCCAGACTTACATACTTCTCTAAGGGACAACCAAAAGTTTGAGATCATTGGTGCCACCCTTTTGAGATTTCCAATATAAATAAACCATTATCTCATTAGGGGTGGGCCATGTTCTCCCATCCACTAGGACTACTAAGACTAAAGACAAGATTGAAACTATAGATTATCGACCAAGGTTAGTGATGTCATCCATGTGCCCTTGCTCCTATTAGATCAGTATTAGCTAAGCAGCTGTATTTGTAATCTTACCAGTTGATTATAATTTGACCCACGTGGTACCCACTTCGTGATTTTATTTTATAAAACTCTCAGAAAAATGGGCAACCCGCTTTTGGTTCCCCTCCTGTCTCTCAGGAGCTCTCTCTCTCTCAAATTTCCCTACTCTTATCTCTGTCATCCCTTGCAGTTCATTCTTTGATTTCAGGGAACAGGAGCTCGGGGTACCTGACATCTAGCAGGTTGGGACTCGCGTTTATCTCCCTGTATCATTAGGTGGGTGGCACCACAGATGGCAGGAGGCCCCTCCCACACTCCCATGTGGTCTAGGTTGAGGCTGGGATCCCCTGATCCCCCGGGATCCTTTATCCACTGTGAGAAGAGGCATTGATTTTCCTGCTTCTGACCAGGGCCCTACATTCTGCACAGGGCCCAGCCTGTGTGTCCTTTATTATCTCTGCGTCCTTGGGCAAGATCCCTCACCTCTGTCTGCCTCCATTTCCTCATCTTAAGTGAGGAGGACAGCAGCAATGATAACTACTTCAAGGTGGTTAGGGGTTATTATGAAAATTCAGTGAGGTGATCTAGGCAAGGCTTGGTAACTGCAAAACTAAATGGGTAATGGCTGTTCTCTCAACAAGCTGTACACAACTTCCCTGGTTTCAGAGGTACTAGAAAGAAGTGAAGTGACTTCTTCCTGTCCATCATCTCTGGGACTTCCTGTCTCTGGACCAGCATCAAATTCTGCTCCTTTCAAACCACCCTGCATTAAATAATTACTTTATTGTGGGCTGGGAGTGTGGCTCGGTGATAAGTGTGAGGTCCTGAGTTTGATCCTCTCACCAGGGGGGAAAAAGGTATTGCTGATATTCAGTATCCTTTTGTGGTCAAGTCAGTTTGTAATGTGATGGTCCCAGAAACTTCCAGGAAACTATAACCCATAAATGAAGAAAGTTTCTAAGAACTGAAAGACCAAGTGCTTTTTCCCCTAAAATTCACATGTTGGAATTTAATACCCAACACGATAGTATTAAAAGGTGGTTGACAAAGTCTGGAGGGAGGAGCACTCATGAATGAAATTATTGCCTTTATAAGACAGATGGGTAGGGGAAGACAGGACGCAGTGAGGAAAATGCCATCTTTAAAGCAAAGCAGCACTGACCAGATACAGATTCTGCTGTTGTCTCGGTTTAGAACTTTCCGGCCTCCAGAACTATGAGAAGTAAGTTTCTACTATTTATAAGTTAGCAGATATAAAGTATTTTGTTATAGCAGCAGGAATACACTGATATGCTTCCAGAAACAGTTTTGACTTAGTGATGAAAACATGCTTTCAGCTGGGTGTCATGGAGCATGCACAACTGTAATCCCAGACTCGGGAGGCTGAGGCAGGAGGATCTGTGTGAGTTTGAGGCCATCCTGGGGTACATAGTGAGACCCTGTCTCAAAAAGCCAAAACAAACAAACAAACCTGCTTTTTTTTTTTTTTTTTGGTACTGGGGATTGAACTCAGGACCTTGCCCTTGCCAGGCAAGAGCTAAATGACGCTGAGCTAAATCCCCAGGCCACAAACCTGCTTTTTTAAAGGAGCAGTAAGCAAGGGAATGAGGACAGAGAAACTAAAATCTCTTTCCAGGACTGCCATGGAGGCTACAAGTACATGTGTATTATCCCAGCGTTCTGGGAGGCTGGGGCAGTAAGATCCCAAATTCGAGCCCAGCCTGGGCAATTGAGTGAATTAGCTGAGACCCTGTGTTAAAAATAAAAATTAAAAGAGCCAGGCATATAGCTCAGTGGCATAGTGCCCACCTGGCAAGCACAAAGTCCTGAGTTCAATTCCCAGTACCAAAAAATAAAATAAAAATTTAAAAAATTATACAAGTGATGGGGCTATAGTTCATTGTGAAGGCCCTAGGTTCAATCCCCAGTACTGTAAAATAAATAAAAATAAAATCTGGCACTTGGGAAGCTGAGGCAGGAGGATCACCATGAATTCGAGGACAGCCTGGACTACACAGTGAGTCCAGACCAGCCTGAACTGCATAGCGAGACCCTGTCTGTAAGTAAATAAATAAATAATCTGTGTCTATCTTGCTTTTAAGGCTCTCCAGCTACCAACATATTTTTATTGACTCTTTAGGGTGTGGGTCAAGTCTCCTCAGAAAAGTCTCTCCCAACTAACTGAAAAATTCCTGTCATGTTGAGGTCAAATAATCCTCCATCTATTAATAAACACAGATGGTAGCCCTGCATGCCAGACCACAGGCAGACCCATTTCTTCCCAGAAAGCCATACTTCCAGATGGGCCAACATTTTATCTGACAAACAGTTGAAGCCTCCCAATTTGCATTTTCTCCTCTTTGGAGTCACTTAAAGCAGCCTATTTATGTGTTCTATTAAGCTTTAACAGGTACCCAGCACATAGAAGAAATTCAATACATAATAGCTCAAGAGTAAAGTGGTAGTAGATGAAAAGTAGGAAATCAAGATATGTATCTTTTTCCCACCAGGGACAAAAATACATGTTACTTAGTAACTCTTGCCAAATTTCAACTTTCATCAAGGGGTCTGTTGTTTTCAGACTTCCCTCTATTCAGTGGAAATAGAAAAAAAACCTTGGTTTATTGATGTAACAGAGTATTTCAATCTGTTCTCTGAATATCATGAGGAACAGAATTAGATTAAGAAGGACTTGGAGGACAAGGGGCAGAGGGTTGGGGCTGTAGCTCAGGATAGTGTTTACTTAGCATGTGCAAAGTCCTGGGTTCAAACTCCAGCACTTAAAAAAAAATTCTTGGATTCTAAAACTTGTGGTGCCATAACGAGGGCCAGCTAGATCATAGTGATTTTTCTGTTCATTTTATTTTTTAAAGGGATCTTGCTGGGTTGCCACTGCTGGTCTCCCAACTCCTAGGCTAAGAGGTCTTCATACCTCAACCTCTCCAGTCGCTGGGACTACAGGTGCATGGCATCGTGTCTGACTTGTTTACACACAGTCACATGGTGGGCAACTTAATAAGCCCTTCTCCTTGTGATCTGTGTTCTGCCTTCTCCAAAAGTTAGTTGATTGATTGATTGATTGATTGATCGAGTACTGGGGACTGAAGCCTTCACAGTGAACTACCTCTCCAGCCCTTTTTATCTTTTATTTTGAGACAGATTCTCAGTAAATCACTAAATTGCCCAGGCTGAGCTCAACCTTGTGATCTTCCTGCTTCGGCCTTCTAGAGTGCTGGCATTACAGTCTGTGATACTTGGTTTATTCGTTAAATATAGGTTTAGCAGTGGTCAACTGTGACTCATCTCCAGCCTCTCTTAGTAACACTGGAAATCCAAACAGCATAGATGGTCACTTTTAAAATCAGCACATAGTTAATCATTGGATGCTGTGATATTAAGTGAGCCTGCAATGAGGTTTGGAGAAACAAGGGCAGGTTTGCAACCATTATTGGTGTGAGGATAAACTGACTGGGCAGGAGAGAAGGCAATTTTGCAACATCTAAATTGACACTAACTAGGTGTAGTGGTGCACTCCTGTAATCCCAGCACTGGAGAGGCTGAGGCAGGAGGATCACTTCGAGTTTGAGGCCAACCTGGGCTATGCAGTGAGTTCAAGATCAGCCTGAACTACATAGTGAGACCTTGTCTCAAAAAGACAAAAAGAGCTGGGCCTGGTGGTGCATGCCTATAATCCCAGCACTCAGGAGGCTGAGGCAAGAGGATCTTTGCAAGTTCAAGACCAGCCTGGGCTACAAAGTAAGCTCGAGGCCAATCTGAATGGCATAGCAAGACCCTGTCTCAAAAAGACAAGGGCTAGGAATTTAGCTCAGTGACATAAGCACTTGCCTGGCAAGCACAAGGTCGCGCGTTCAATCCCTGGTGCCACAAAAAAAAAAAAAAAAAAAAAAAAAAAAAAAAAAAAAGACAGAAAGAAAGATGGAAAAGAAAAGAAAGGAGCTGGGTGCAATGGTACATGCAAGTCTGCATTGGAATAAAAAATAAACAAAGGAGTTTGAATGCAGTTCACTGTGAAGGCTCTGGGTTCAATCTCCAGTAACACACACACACACACACACACACACACATGCACTCACACAAACGCGAGCACCGCTCCTCTCTGGCTTATCTTCCCACATGGTCTCCCTCCTGCATGCATGCCCATGGCTATGTCATCAGCTGCACTCAGCCCAAAGGGCCCTTGCAAAGCCCCAGCTGATGCACTGCCCCACCTTGGACTTTCA
The DNA here is from genome assembly GCA_004365215.1 of Cuniculus paca. Taxonomy (NCBI): domain Eukaryota; kingdom Metazoa; phylum Chordata; class Mammalia; order Rodentia; family Cuniculidae; genus Cuniculus; species Cuniculus paca. The sequence goes on along the minus strand of RJWT010024730.1, from coordinate 11,363 downwards.
GCCTCTGGCCTATTCTTTTTAAATTTATTTTTACTCCAACCTATTTTCTTTTCTTTTTCTCCCTTTTCTTCATATATTACTCAGCTCAGGTATTTGGAGATAGCAATAGGAAAGAAACGGGTTAATAATATGATATGAGATCCAAGATATAGGAAGCAATTAAAGTAAACTACAGGGCAGTATGCAAAGTAGAGTAGCTACTATTTATGTTTTAAAAAAATGGTAAAGATTACACATTCCAAAACAAATACATAATTATAATTACAAAAAATATGCCTCTCTCATATATGCATAGAACATTCATAAAGGGAACTGTGACATTGCTTGATTTTTTAGAAAGAGAAACTGGGGATTTGGAGAGAAGATTGAAAAAAGGGAGTTTTCACTTCGTACCATATTTTACCTTTGGATTCTGAATCATGAGAATTATTGTCTGGACTTAACAATAAATTAAAATTTTTTTTTCAATTGCAAGGTTTTTTATTTTTTATTTTTTTTTGGTACTGGGGATCGAACTCACAACCTCATGCTCGCCAGGCAAGCACTTAAACTGCTGAGCTAAATACATAGCCCCTTAAGGTAGCTTTTTGCAAAAATTTATAATGCCAGTGCTCTAGAAGACTGAGACAGGAGGATTGTGAGTTTGAGCTTAGGCTGGTCAATTCAACAGTTCAGCAAGACATGGTCTCCAAAAGGGGGTGGGAGGTAATAGGGCTAGCTCAGTGCAAAGGCCCTGGGTTCAACCTCCAGTACCACAACAGCAACAAAATAAAACCCCAGAAGTGAAAGTCATGTAATGATATTGGCCTTGTGGTTTTCTGTCTCTGCTTGGTTTGGCACAGGTCCCAAATCATTCCATCCAACAAAGTCTATTCCCCCGCTCCCTTTTTTTTGTCTTCTTGAGACAGGGTTTCACTATGTATTCAGGCTGGCCTTGAGCTCACTTTGCAGCCCAGACTGGCCTCGGATTCACAGCCACCCTCCTGCCTCAGCCTCCTGAGTGCTGGGATTACAGGACTGTGCCACCTTGCTGGTCCTCCAAGTCTACTCCCAATGCCATTATTTCTTTTGACATCTTCCTAAGAGACTGTCAGAAACAGTTTAGGCCTTTTCCAACTTCCTAAGCATGTTGAATCTACATAGTCCCTAGTACCCTTGAATATGTCTGGAAATAAGTCTGTGTCTTTGGCGTCTTCCTCAGAGACTTATTTTTCTTACCTCTTAGTACTAGCACTGAACTGAAGGTACTGCACTGAGCTACATGCCCAGCCCTTTTTAGTTTCTGAGACAAGGTTTCCCTAAACTGCCTGGAGTAGACTTGAACTTGCAATCCTCCTGCCATAGCCTGGGATTACAGAGTACGCGGTAGGCTCTGTACTGCCCTCCTTGCTTTCAAGGGATTGTCCAGTGGATGGAAAATGCTTCTGGACTTGTTGACAACCCAAGCCCCAGGCATGGGGAAGGTGCGCCCTCTATAGGATTATTTAAAAAGCGGAGCTGAGGAAGGTGTCCCGTTGACTGGGAAGTTCTCTCACTGGGTAAAGAAAAAGGTTAAGCTGGGCCCATTCCTTCCTTGCCCTTGTCAGGAGGTCTCTTGTGAACTCGCACTGAGCCACAACCACGTGAAGCATGGCACAGAACTTGGCTTGGGCCAGCGGTTGGCCAGCGCAGAGCTGTAGAACTCAACACTGATTTAGGGCTAGACAGAGACTCCGTCTGAAGAAGGGGTCACAAGGCCCAGTGAAATAAAACTTGCCCAGGATCACAGGGTTGGTCAGTGTCATCCTGGAACTTATGAACACAACATGATTTCTAAATGCTGATTCTAAGCACTGACAGGCAGCTTCTGAACTTTGTCACTGTCAATTCAGGTCTTAAAAACTAGTTGGATTCATTGTGAGATACTTCTGAGTTTCCTTTTCCTTTTCCTTTTCTTTTCTTTCCTTTCTTTTTTTTTTGTTTGTTTGTTTGTTTTGTTTTGTTTTCTTCTTTGGAGACAGAGTCTCAGTATTGCAGTGCAGACTGGCCTTGAACTCACTATGTAACCCATGCTGGTCTTGAACTCGCAGCAGACTTCCTGTCTCGGCCTCCTGAGTTCTGGGACTACAGGCGTTTGCCACCACACCCATCTTCCTTCTGCGTTTTCTCCCTCCACCTTCTGCGCTGAAGCAAAAGCTCTGGGAGTGCACAAAGCCTCTAAAGGGCTCAGCGGGTGAAGCTGCTCGCTAGCTGACCTGAATCCCACGGGGTTGGCATCTGTGGTTGGGTGTGGGGCTGTTTGCTCAGCTGCAGTCCCTCCCGCGTTCCTCCAATGAGCTGGCTGACCTAATGATTCCCGAGATGCAGCTTAGTCTTCATCCCTTGGCAGCTGGGAGATGACCTGATGCTTGCTTAGGTGTGCCCAGTCCCTCAGCTGTCTCTTCTCATGTTACAGCCAGCTGAGTCAGGTGGAAATGTTACAGGCAGTCAGGGCTGGACCCTCGCAGGAATCAGCTCGGAAGATGAGATACATTGCAACCGTGGGGGAGACAGACACATCTGCTGAGGGCCAGCTGTTCTGTTTCTTGCCCGCTTGCTATGTGACTTGCTTCCCCATCTAATCAATATTACCTGAGCAGTTATGCTCGAAATCTTATTGGTTGACCATAATTTTGTCCCACCTCTTGCCCATCTTGTGATTTCCCATTTTTCCCCACCTCACCTCATGGTTTTGCTCTGCAAAAATCCCTAGAAAAGGCAGGGTCCTCAACAACCCACTTGCGACCTCTTCTGTCTCTCTCTCAGACAGAAGCTTTCTTTCCCCAATAAATGTATTCTGCTCCTAACCTCCGTTGTTCCTAGAATTCATTCTTTGATTTTAGAGGACATGAACTTGGACCAGACATCTAGCAGGTTGGAAGTTTGTTTCCCCTATATTACTAATTACCTTCTATATCTCCCTCGAGGGCCCAACTATGGAAAGCCTGGGAGACACAGTACTTGGAAAAGCCATGCCATCATTTCCTTGGGGAAAGGGATACCACATTCCAGAAGTCCCTTTCACGGGTGCTAGATGCAGGTCCACTCTTCCCTCAGATTCCCCCAAATTATAGGGAAACTGTGGGGCAGGTGAGAAGTATATGGACACCACGTGGTCCTCATCTGTTGGGGACCACAAATTATAAATTGACATAGAATCTGTCCGAGTCTCTCCTTGCCCTGCCTTTGGAATGTGGAAATCCCGCTTCCTTTCGGTCCCTGCTGAGATCTTGATGGTCAGTGAGGCTGTGGCACTCACAGAGCAGGATGAGGTCTGCTGAGGACAATACAGGGAAAACTAGTACCCAGGTGTGGGGATGAATCCTCACTTGTTCCTTTCATGATGTTAAACTTGCCCATTCAACCACTACTTCTATGGTGTTCCACACAGGCTAATGAAATAGTGGCTAGCTGCAGATTCTTGGTCTTTGTTCCCAGAGAACAGATTATCCCAGAGCCCTATTTTCTCACAATTCTTGTCTCATGCTCCTTTTCTGTGTGCAGCAACTCTGGGCAAGAGATTGGAGGCTCACTGCCAGGGTCCCTAACTGGCACGGCGTAGAGAGTCGCCGATAGCCTTTTGTCTTCAGCTCGGAGTCCTCAGTATTGGCAGGGTGTGCGTGTGCGTGCATGTGTGTGTCTGCTGGGAGACAGGGCAGCAACCAGAAAAACCTGTTATTTTGGTTGGATCCCCAATGTAAATTTTGACTCATTCCAGGATAATGGAAGATCTGGATTCAGGGACGATCTCCAGGAGGGAGGAATGAAAAAAAACTTGCGAATATCTCAAAACAATTAACACAGTTTAATACTTTCCGCATCATCAAGCTGTAAGAAGGCTGTGCATCACAAAAACAAAAATAGTGTTATTCCTTAACTGTGAAATGAAATCAGAGTGTCAAGATGAGGCTGTAGCGGTTTTGCTACGGCAGGTCAGGGGAAAGTGAGGAACCAGCCATCCCACCACCATCCCACCAGTCTCTTCTCTAACTTGATAGGAGGAGGCATTGACACAATCTTCTCTGGCTTCCAAGTTTTGTTCAGGGCTCAATCTGGCTTGAAGGTCTGGGAGAACTGTGGGAGGGCACTTCTTCTCCACAGCAGAGGGCCACTGGTGTCTGCGGCCTGCCGAACGGTCTTAGAGGAGGAAGCTGTTGCAGGCCTACGGGCCAGGGAAACCTTCTCAAGTGAAATAGGCCAGACACGCCTCCCTGTCAGGACATGGGCTCTTTGCTCAGAATGCAGTCAGGCCTGTTTTGAGCTTGGCTTACCATACTCACTCTCTGAAAACCTGAAAGAAAGGCTTATTGTTCAGGGGGCTGTAAAAGAACACAGAGGTTGTGAAAGACCTCCTGTTTCATGTTTGACATAGCTATCTGCCCCAAGTTTAAAATGTAATAAAAATGTTTGAAAAAAAATCCCTTTTGTCTAGAGGCAAGAAAAACACAAGGAACAGGAGCCACTAAGCTACAAAGAAAACTCTTCACATATTTTACATAGTGACTTTGCTGCTTGGGCCCCCAGAACACTGGTGTCTATTCACCATTCATTCACCTGCTCTCAAAACAGCCTTTCAGGGCAGCCAAATGAAGCCGGCAATCACGGATTCTCCACAAGCTTCAGTAATCTGAAAAGAAGTGCTCCCACTCAGTTGAGCTGGGGGCCCATAAAGGAAGGAAAAATCATTTTCCTACCTCAAGTGAGAAAACATTATACCCAGAGAAACTGAATTTGGGATCACAGTCAGAGAAGTAATCCTTTCATTTTTAGGAAGAAGTCTCTTTGCTCTGGTCTCCTATCACCAGAGTGACACCTTTTCCCACCACAAAGGACAGGCTGTTACTCTTTTGTCAGAAAAGAAACACCTTACAACACCTGAACTCAAGCAATCTGAATAGGACCAGGACATGCGGACATGCTGAGCGGAGAGCAGGCCGTATTAGGTTACAATGTGGGCAGTGCTGAGTGGATTGCAAGGGTGGGTTGGAGTTTCCTTGAGGGGACTTGAATGTCATGCTATTGTTAGATGTGTTGCAATTTATCTTTATAAGGGTCTTTATACTTTTTAAAGTTACTCTTTGAGAATTAAGTCATCATTTACTGTTGAAATTACTTTAGAATTCTATTATTATTTGTCTGAGACAGGGTTGTACTACGCTGGCCTCGAACTCACAATCATCCTCCTGCCTCAGCCTCCTGAGTGCTGGGATTATAGGCCTGTGCCACCACATCCATCGAAATAAAATTATTTTAAAAACTAGAGATTAGCAATTCTAATAAAATAGAAATAAAAACCTCAAATAGAACAAGCTATTGTTATCCTACAGAGTAACTGTTACAGACAACTAAGTTAGGGTAGAAATATTATAGGCAAACAGGCCCAGGCCCTCAAAAGGAGCCAGTGCAGAAAACAGGATACCTAGATACCTTGTGTTGTGGTCTGTGTCTGGATGTCCCCCCAAAGCCTCCTGTGGGCATGAAGAGCAGGCTTTTCCTAGACAGCTAAATCTAGAATTTGTGATTGGTTCATTGTCTAGTGCTGGATTTGGAAGTGTGAGTGCTACGCCCACCCTAGGCAGGTAGCCTGCATGTAATATAAGGGAGGAAAAGAAGTTTGTCTCTTGTACATGTTGTTTTTGGTATCTTTCACCACCATGAACAGTTGCCTCTGAGCCACACCCACCCTGCCCCCTTCAGCTGAGTATGGACCGAAACCTCCACAAACCATGAGCTAAATAAACTTTTCCTCTTGAGTGTGTTGGGTATTTTGTCTCAGCAACTAGAGGAAAATCACCAAGATACCTTGCAACTATGGGGGAGACAGATACCTTCAGCTGAGGGCCAGACTTCAACACAAAAGATGAAACAAACGCACCCACATATTTCCTAAGGATAAACATTGATGTTCTAAACAGATAATGATCAGGGTGTGGAAGCCAGGAAGAGCCACTGACCCACCCCGTCTAGGAAAAGCCCCTGCTGTTTCATGCCCGCTTGCTATGTAACTTGCTTCTCCATTTGGACCCGATTTAATCAATTTTACCTGAGCAATTACCCTCATAATCTTAATTGGTTGACCATAGTTCTGTCCCACCTCTTGCCCATCTTGTAATTTCCCATTTTTCCCTACCTTGGACCTGCCTCACCTTGTGGTTTTGCTCTATAAAAACCCCCAGAAAAGGCGCAGGGTCCTTGGCAACTCATTTGGGACTCCTCCTGACTCTCAGACAGCAGCTTTGTTTCCTCAATTAATGTATTTTGCTCTTAACCCCCATTGTTCCTAGCATTCAGTCTTCTAGTTTAGTGAACATGAACTCCAGACATCTAGCAGGTTGGGAGTTTCTTTTCCCTATATCACAACCACTGGGGGCATTTTGGAAGACAGTTTATGTGCATCTCTTAAAAAGGTATGGTGGTGCACACTTATAACCCCAGTACTTGGAAGGCTGAGGCAGAGGATCACTATGAGTTCAAGGCCAGCCGGGCTACATAATGAATTCAATCAAGATCAGCCTAAACTCCACAGGAACTCTCTCTCTCTCTCTCTCACACACACACACACACAAAGAAACTTTACATATTTTAAAGTTTTTCACTAAACATTGTATTCTTCATCTGTCAGTTCTTGTAACTTTTTCTAACACTCCGCAGGACAGGAGGTTGACACTGTCCGACATTAACAGCAAGTTTGTAAACTTGAGTAAGTTTATTTTTCCTCTTTACTGGGACCCAGGGCCTCTACTGAGCTACAACTCTGGCCCTTTTTATTTTGAAATAGGTGCATGAGGTTGTCCAGGCTGGGCCTGAATTTCAGATCCTCATGCTTCAGCCTCCCCAAGTGCTAGGATTACTGGTATGGGTACCGTAGCTGGCTCTATGTCATCTGTGATTCCACCTGCTTTGTGGTTCCAACTATACATTATTTAAAACAAATTCACAGGGTTACAGATGTTGCTCTGTGGTATAGCACTTGCCTAGCATCGCCAAGGCCCTATGTTTGATTCTCACATAACAACAAATTCTCTACCTTTTCTTCCTTTTGAGTACTATTTTATCATACTTTACGCTCAGAACTGATCACCATACTCCCGATTTGGTGATACCAGCGCTGAATGTAAGGGGACTACAGCATGCACATACCTAATTCGGATGTCATTCAGATACTAGAAAGCACCTTCTCTGTTAAATAGCTGCAGTGCTGGATCACTATTTCAGTTGTGATTGCCAAGTTAGGTTTTAACTCCTCTACCAATACATCAGCAAAAGACAGGTTTTTTTTTACTTTTTGTCTACATTAACACACACTAACTGAACTACACCTTTTTAACAATTCACAGCAAAACCTGAAGTATACTTTGAATTTTCTATAGAAAAAATTATCCTGTATTTGTCTTAATGTTTATCTAAACGCTAGGTGTTTTGTTTTGTCATTCTACTTTTGCTCTTTTAGTATTCCATCTATTTTAAGTGTACTCAGTTCTTGAGGTCAGTCACTTTTTTTTTTTTTTTTTTGTGGCACCAAGGGTCAAACTCATGACCTCACGCTTGCCAGGCAGGCGCTTAGGCCAATGAGCTAAATCCCCAGCCTTTTGTCTTTTCGAGACGGGGTCTCGCTATGGCATTCAGGCCGGCCTTGAGCTCACTTTGTAGCCCAGGCTGGTCTTGAACTTGCAATGATCCTCCTGCCTCAGCCTCCCAAGTGCTGGGATTACAGGTGTGCGCCACCAGGCCTGGCGTCAGTCACATTTTTATACTTTCATTCAACAAGTGATTACTTGCTGCTTCTTTAGAAAGCATTCTCACAGGTCAATTATGAAACTGCAGTCACTGCTTATAAAATCATGCTTATTAAAACCAGACCGTGGGTCATTTGCAAAAAAATCATCTAGAATTAAAGAAAAACCCAATTTGAATGTCATAGTGCTCATTAGAAATGCAGTTTCCTTGTGGAGTCTGATATGGAACAATCTCTGAGATCCCAAGACATGCTACATGATGAATAGCAAGGTACAATGTACACAGCATGCTACCATTTATGTAAAAAACAAAGAATGCATACATTTGTGGTAATGTGCCTGTATTGTCTGTGGAAGGTATTTTCTGCTTTACTTCCTTCCCCATTGATCTTTTTACCTGGTTCTCTTACAGTTGGGGCTTCGTAGGGTCAGCAGTGATTCTGACCCTACAAAGAAACTAAGCCAATACAGTTCAGGCTGGCCTTGAACTCACTCTGTAGCACAGGCTGGCCTCAAACTCTCAGCAATCCTCCTGCCTCAGCCTGAGTGCTGGGATCCAATACAGTATTCAATCAATACATTTTTCTGGAAATTATGTGCTCAGGCAGCAAGCACACGTCCGGAATAACAATGTGTAGTACCCGATAAAGTTTAATATGATTTTAAAAAAGCATTAAGTCATTTCAAAGCAAAAGTAGTTTATGATATCAATTCTAACATATAATATACATTTAAGTCATATGAATTTAAAGTTTTTATTTATGTATTTCACTGTAGTGCTGTGACAACAAAATGACATCTGTGTACCAGAGCATACATACATCAACAGTAAGATGTAACTTTTCATTACACCACTGCTAAAATATTTAGCTTTTTGTAGGAGACATAAGCATGTAAGATGGCCACAACAAATAATTTTCTGTTTTTTTTTTCTTTAGATAATCTTAATTTTTAAATCAGTAATACTTTATCAACTTCACTGTTAATAGAACTGTAAATTATCTGGATGATGGAGTGTGTGGGAAGGAATCATTCAACTGTACACTGTAATAGTTGCTAGAATAATCTCACACACACCAATAAGGAACTGTCACCATAATTAAGGGCTAATTACTGTTATTAGTTGCACAATGATAAAGTTCTTTTGAAAATAACAGCCCACTTATATGTGAAAAATGCCCTTTCCACTTCCATGGAAGAAAAAAAATATTCAGAAAGTTATTTTTGGCCTTGCTATGTCAAAAAGTCAACTGTACAAAGATCTACGTGTTAAACCTAAAATTATAATTTTAAAAGTCTATTAAAAACAAAAATGTCATGCATTTTTATTATCAATTATGCAGAAGCTTTAAAACTGTTGCAAGACCATAGAGTATATATTAGCTTTTATACTGCTAATGCACAACTAACAGCAAACTTGATTAGATTAACAGAAATCTGTCTTAATTACACCTTTATATATCACGCTAGAGAGACAAATGCCATAAGATCTGCAGAAACATTCTGTTCTGAGCACTCAAATGGCAGGGTAACTTTTTGCGTTGTAATTCTTCACATATAGAATAAAGAAAAATTCTGCAGTCTCACGTTACAAAAAAACGTACTGCTGAAAAATATTAAGGGGCAAAGGATATTGTCTGTAACACAAAGTAACTTACAACTAGTGTCAAAAAGCAAATGAAACCTCTAAATAAAAATATCAAAATACATAAAGCAACTGAAGCACAAATTCTGCATTAAATACAGGAAAGATTTAATAAGACAATGCACTAGTTAAGAAGACACAAAAATAGGGTGAGCTAGGGTAACCAGTAAATAAAACCAAAATAATGGGGAAAAAAATCAGAACCACTGTCATTCCCCAAGTCGAAGCACAATTTTTTTGGTGTCTTTCCATTCATATAATACCTAACACTGTACATTAAGTTTATAACATCATAGAAAAACTTGGTTCTTCCATGAAATTCTTTAAATTCTTGATACATTTTTCAAAGTAGACATTATTATGAATGAAGAACAACCAACCAACCGGCACCTGTTTTTTTAACACTGAAGATTTTTTACAGAAACTTTTTAAAAGTTATCATAATCTTTTTTGTCTTTTTTCCCCTCCGCCTCAAATCCATCAACACCGTCACTATCCCTTCTTCGTTTCCTGTTGTTGTGGATGTTAAAACGTTGGCTCATTTGGGGTAATGGATCCATGCCTAGGACTTTGTGTATCTGACGGAATGCAAGGAGTCTCAGTGCAAACTGCAACAAAGAGTGAGAATATATAATTAATTTAAAAACAAAAAATTAAATTCTTAAATTTATAGCCCCCACCCATTTATAATTTATTTAAAAAACATGTTCAAGTCAGGTAAGGTGGTACATGCCTGTAATCCCAACTACCTGGGAGGCAGAGGCAGGAGGATCACAAATGTGAGGCTGGCCTGGGCAATCTAGTGAACAGCTCAAAAGAATCAGTTTCACAAGTTCATCAGAACTGAAATTTTACACACCCTGATTTTTTTTTAATTTCCAGACTTTTGTGTGTGCATGTGATATTATTTTCTAAAAACAATTAAAAACAAACATTTATTAATATATTCATTAGGAAAAAAAAACACTATCCTGAAACTATAAAAAATATATAGCAATAGAGAAAGTGTGTGTCATTGAGCCTTTTTGTTTAGATATACTTATTTCCCTGGTTTCTTAGGATGCTTATATGCATAGTCTTAAAGCATTCATTCTCCCCACAAAAAAAGAGATACATACTTCTGGCCAACTTTTTTTTTCATTTAACCATTCATTCATATGCTTACTTATTTAACAGTTACCTCCAAGAACACTTACTAAGCCAGAGTACAGATAATAAGCAATGTTTCTACTTTCATGACTTTAGTCATTTAGTGGAGATAAAACTACATGAAAAGCTGAAACAAATTAACTATGTCAAGTGACATCCAGAACACAAGCAGGATGTAGAAAAATAGGAGCTATGTGCTTTCAGCAATTGGTTGTGCATTTAGGGGAGAGCATATAATTTAGGTACTGCAGTTATACTCACGTGGATAGCATTAAACTAATCTTCTATTGGTTAACAGTCTGATTCCAATATTCTTATTACTATGCTATAATGGGTATCTATTTAGATGTTTTTGTACACTTACAAGGCAAGTTCTGTAGAACAAACTTTTATTTTTCTTTGTGGCACTGGGGATCAAACTCACAACCTTGCACTTGCCAGGCAGGCGCTTATGCCACTGAGCTAAATCCCCAGTGCCTGCACAAACTTTTAGCAGTAAAACTGCTGATCATAAGAAATTGGTAGATAAAAAATTACAGATTAATAATACCTACTAATAATATGTATGATGCAAGCAGTTTTCCCATTCTGGATACTCTAACCAATACTTGCTATTATTTATAACTAGTTTTTTAAATTGTTATTTTGTTTTTTGAGACAGGGTCTTACCTATGTAGTTCAAACTGGCTTTGAACTCAACTGTGTAGCGTAAATTGGCCTTAAACTCACAGTGATCCTTCTGTTTCTGCCTCCCAAGTGCTGGGATTATAGGTGTGTGCTACTACACCCAGCCACTTACTTTTTTTTTTTTTTTT
>RJWT010024729.1:0-16377 GCA_004365215.1 Cuniculus paca | reverse complement strand
GGTTCTTATCTTTGGCTCTATTGATATGCTGTATTACATTTATTGATTTGTGTATGTTGAACCATCCTTGCATTCCTGGGATGAATCCCACTTGGTCATGGTGTATAATCTTCTTGATGACTTGCTGGATTCTGTTTGCCAGTATTTTATTGAGGATTTTTGCATCTATGTTCATTAGAGAGATTGGCCTGTAGTTCTCCTTCTTGGTTGGGTCTTTCTCTGCTTTTGGTGTTAGTGTAATACTTGCTTCCAGGAATGATAAAATGTCATTCTTAATGTTTTGCTTGAATATACATAAAGAAACTGCAGAAAGATATTAAGAACCTAAACTGGCTGGGAATATAGCTCAGCAGCACAGTGCTTCCCTGGCAAGCGAGAGGTCATGAGTTTGATTTCCAGCACCAAAAGTAAATAAATAAATAAATAAAATTTAAAAAGAATCTTATTGTAACAGAGACAAACTGACAGCCTTGATTTGCATACTGTTTTAAAAGTGAATTTCACTTAATAGTCTGGATTTCTAGGTAAGGAAAATAAGTGAAACAGTTCAGGTGCTCAGTCAAGAATTGATGCTGGTAACCTAATCTGTTTGGATTTTTCACTGGGTTTTAGTCGGGAGGGCCTAAGTAGCATCTATAGTGGGAGCATGGAGGGCCAAACAGATTTCTGACTAGAAGTGAAGCTGCAACTGATGAGTAAATATGCTCATCCCAAACCTTTCTCTAGATGTCCTAAGGAGGCCTGGGAGCTAGAACTGGATCCTTCCAAGCATTTCAGCAGCAAAGCTGACTTACCCAATTCCACACGTAGGCAGTGCCCAGAGCTAATGTAGTTTTTGTTGTTGTTGTTCCTTCGTTTGTTTGTTTTGTCTTTTTTTTTTTTTTGGTGGCACCAAGGATCGAACTCATGACCTCATGCTTGCCAGGCAGGCACTTAGGCCACTGAGTTAAATCCCCAGCCCTTGTCTTTTTGAGACAGAGTCTCTCTATGCCATTCAGGCTGGCCTTGAGCTCACTTTGTAGCCCAGGTTGGTCTCAAACTCACAGCAATCCTCCTGCTTCAGCCTCCAGAGTGCTGGGATTGCAGGCATGAGCCACCATCCCTGGCTTTCATGCAGGTGTTTTATAGATCATGCAACTTTTAATTTTAACTTCTTTTATAACCAGAAGAAAAGCACAAATACAAGAATAATAAATACATGATAATGAATCCAGCTTTAATTATACTCATCTTTATATTGATGCAGTTGTAAAATGTATCTATAAATATTTTCTTCCAGAAGAAGGGCCCCATAAACACATGACTAAAGTGCTACAAGTTACCATGTGACCTACAAAGGGGAGAACTTGCTATTCAAGGAGAGGCCTAGACCTCACAATGTTTCCGGAAAAGGCCTTTACCTCTAGGTACCATTCCCTTACATTCATACCACATACACTTTGGATCATTTTTATTTAGAATCTTAACCAAACCATTATGGTTTTTCCTCCTCTGAAACTGCTGCTAGAATGAATCTATCCTCATGTTCCCTCCAAGTCATTTGTTCAAATCACAAGGAGTGATTGGCTGGCATATGTTAATCCTTGAGTTGTTTTTGTGGTAAAGTCTCCATGATTGTAGATAAAATACAAGAATAAGTTTATTCTTAAGTATTCTTTAAAGTTAGGGAACAGAACTGAGACTAACAGGGGACCCAGTGCCTGTCTGCTATCTTTTCAGTGGGTCTCAGTTAAAGCAAACCTCAAACTCTCTGGACTTCGCAACAGAGCTGAGACCCTGAACCCTGGAACATTCTACTGGTGTCCTGGGCACTTCTTCGCTTTTCCGAGGCCATACTCCCCATGACGGGTGGTCTGCTTGGATCTAGCTTTCCTCCCTCTTATCTTGAGGCCCTCCTGTTTCCTAAGGAGAGGCAGGAATGAGCCTTATCACTATCATAGAGAGCCCATCCCTGAGCAAGTCTCTTGCTTCAAAATTTTCCCTCCCTACAGATTTCTCAAAGGCTGAGAAGGAGCAGGCAATGGCTCTCAAAGTGTGGTTCCCTTCCTGGAGTTGCCTCAGCACCTGGGAAACACTGATAATTGGGTTCTACCCTAGATCTACTGAATTTTAAACTGAAACTGGGATAGCAGCCTGTTTTAACCAACCCACCTGGTGAATCCATGCACACTCAACTTCCATAACTATTAACACCAAAGCCCAGATTTTCAAGGGCGGATAAACACATGAGAATCTAGGGATGATGGTTCCAGAGTGGACCCAGGAATATGTTTGGGAGCCCAGAGACATGTGGTGTCAGGGTCAGATGAGCACTATAATATTTCCCAGGGTCCTAAGGCAACACCGTAAGAGCCACTGTGGGAAACACTTACTTGAGATTCCAGGGTTGGAGACCTGAGTTAGGTTGTAGAAGGCAGGTCAGGTCCCAATCATGGAGCTACTAGAGATGGCCTCTGGGAAGCTCATCCTCACTCCTGTTCTCTCTGTGTTTGTAGCACCTAGGTCACGGAATTCCCCTTGCCTCCCACCTTCTGGAATGCGGATCCTTGAGTCCTCGGGAATTTGATTTCTAAATCAGGTTGGGTGTGAGGGTCCAGATTTAAAAGCTACTCTGGGCTCCACCTCTGCCCTAGGTGACCCCAAGGAAAAGTCTGTTCTGGAAGTGGGTGATTTGTTTATGAATTAAAGTGGTCCACCTGGCCAGAATTCCTTACCCGCCCTGCCAGAAGAGCGCGTACTTGGCTCACTTCGATTCATTCGTACTTTGGGGATTCAGTGGAGTCACTGGCCAAAAAGAAAAGCTGGGGCTCAAAGAAGGGGAAACCCTCTAGAGATCTGAGGAGCCGAGGGGTTCCTGTTAAAGTCCTGGAGATACTTAGGCACTAGACCTTTGGATCCAGCTCAACCTCAGGTCTCTCACCTTTTCCAGGGGCCACTGGCCCGGCTCAGTCCCTCCGGGTTGTCCACCTTGAATTGATTTAGGAATCAAAGTGTCTTCCAGTTTGAAGTTGCTAAGCGATGTTCATCTTCGGCTCCCATCTTGGTTGTGTGCTCATGGCCAGCATTGCTGAGATATGTGCATACATCATTCCTGGCTCAATTTCTGGGAAAAAAAAAGCTGAAACATGCCCATAGCCTGGAGCCAAATGCCTTCACCCACTTTCATCTTAAGAATGTGCAAAACCAGAGCTGTCTTTGCAGCTACCGCTACCTTTAAGAAATGTTTTATTTTAAAACCTAAAATTTGTATCTCCCAATATAGTGGTGTACGATATAAGAAACTCTCATTTTTCAGCAATCCATTCAAGCTTATACTTTAGGTAAAGGTTTAAAAACCTAGATGGAAATTTTTACCTGAAATATTTAGTGAAACTATATAAAATCCTTGCTTGCATTCAGCACTTCCTTTTTCTGAGTCAGTATATTTTCTTTTTCTTTTTCCCATGAGTACGTAATCACTGAAGCTAATTCAGATGTTTTGAGGGTCAATTAGGAGGACATCTAAGAAATGTTACTTCAGAGAAGATTTTATTATTGCATGAAAATACTTTGCAAAACACCCTGATCACATAAGTAGTATTTACCATAGTTTCTAAAAAGGGACGTATTTTTTGAGGTTCCTCTCATTCCTTGTTTCCTGTCCAGAGAGGTCCAAGTTGCAAGGAAGCCTTGTTTCTGCTTTAAGATTACAATGATTTCACAGAGTTGTCAATGCCTAAATGCGGTAATAAAATGGGTTTAGAATATCCAAGAAAAAATGTTAATGTGTCCTAAGACCTTAATATTTCCCTAGACAAATTGTCCTTTTCACTGGTAGAGAGTGAACATCTGGATATAACATACTAAGATGCTTAAGTGGCTGTCTTCAGATTTTGCATCTTGATTATAAATATACCCTTCATCCTTGACCTTGGCCATTGAGTAAAATTCTTGTCTGTACACTTGTGCATGTGGGATGAGAGCATGAAAATGTGTATGTGTGCACCCCTGGCAGTCAGTAAAAACGAGAGATGACAGAAATCACTCTAGCTTTGATAAGATGCTCAAGTAGCAGAGATGAATTATCAAAATGCAAGACGGAGGTCCACGCTGGAGCAGAGGTTGGCATGGTAATGCGCCCACGTCTGGGCCACTGCACTAAAACCCACTTGGGTAGTTTGTTCTAGGATTTCTGATCACCATACACTTATTCTTTTACAACCCCAACTTCAGCCTCTCTATTCAGGACTTTGCCTGATGTGGAGAAAAGGTCAGATGCCCTCGGAGCCTCCTCCCCTTCGTTCTGGACGTGCGCTGTGCGCGGGTCTTCGCAGGCACAGGCGCGTTAATTCCCAGTGCGCTATTGCTAGCCCTTGCCAAGCCCATCTGGCTGGAGCTGTGGGCTCCTGAACCCACAGTCATCTGGGCGACCGCCACAGGCGTGCTCCAGCAGGGCAGTATCTCTCTCGTCTAAGGGATGGAAAGGACTCTCGGGGGAGCAATGTCGTCATGCATCTAGGCTGTTTGCCCTCCTTAGTGTTGGGAAGAGGGAGATGTTTATTCTGAGGAGGCATAGACCTCCTGAGCCAGAGGGCTAAATTTTAAGGCATCCACCCACGGAGGCGGCGGCCTAGAGTCTGCATGGATCCCTGTTTAGTGGTAGTGGCTCACGTGCGCCCGCCTCTTTCCTTTCCTTTCCTTTTACACTGGCAAAACGGTGGGTAAAATTATCCAACCCAGCCTAAAAATAAAAAAAGGTTGGTTTAAAATTTCCCGTGCTAGAGGCAAATTCCGAACGTAGGAGGGAGGCACCTGAGGTTCTTGTTCATGGTTCACGTCCCCTGGCTGCGGGGCGTGCGAGCTGGGGCCGGTGAGCTGGGGTCCCCGCGAGGGTGCTAAGCCGAGTCCCGGGGCCAAGCTGCTGAGCGAAGAAGCTGAGTTAGGGCTCTAAGCTGAGTTCAAAGATTAGAAAAACAGGTGATTCAGTCTGTCGGTAAAGGCGGCTCAGAGGGTTGTGTGCGAGGACTTAGCAAGGGGCCCTCACCTTTGGGCCGAGCATGCCCTTTGTTTATTAAACGGCATCTATAAGTTCATCGAGAAAGGAGCCTCCTCGAACGCTGAAGCAGCCTGCCACCGCCTAACCCCGCCCTGGCATCGACCTTTGGTGTGAAGGCTTCCATGCGCATTTCCCCCTTCTTGCTCCAAGAGCAAAATACTGTATTTCCTTCTCCGCTCGGCCAGGCACGCGCCGGTGTGAACTCCGCGCCCCCTTCCTCCAGGTGCAGACGGGTGTCAGACCCCGGAGGAGCGCTTCCATACCTGCCTGGTGTTTCAAGTACAGATAAGTTTGACGCTACCACAGACTTGACTGAAATCTTCTCTAGAACAGTCGAAATAGAAAACTGGGTCGTTTAACCCTAAAGTTTCATTGCTTAGCCCGGCGGCCCCATTCTATCCCGAGGCTGGCCGAAAGACGAGGGTCACAAAGGTCGCTTCACGCTCTCCACGCGCCTCCCTCCCCTCGCTTCCTATGTAGTAGCTAACTTGACCTTTTCTGCTCTTCCTGGAGTCTTGGGTACAAATGAGCCACAGCGCATCTCAATCTTCCTAGCCACCTCTTGTTAACTGTGACTCACACTTCGGTCGGAACCGCCCAGAGCCAGGTCTCTTAAACGCCTCCAGCCACTGGGGAACCGACTCCTCCTTCTAGATTAGAGCCCATTAGCTGGTTCCAGTTCAGAAACGCTTACAAAACCTCTATGTTTACTTCTTTTCTGTTTTTTTTTCTTTTTTGCTACCCAGAACCTTCACCTCCTCTTGCCAGGTGTTGCCCAGATGTGTAAATAACCCCAGAAAGCTCCCATTGTCCTACGAGCTTACTGCCATCGGGTGGCAAGGAAGATGGCAGATGGCCCGTGTCTTTGAACACACGGTTTTAAAGGTATTCCGAATATCAGCAGAATGGTGCCCACCCTTCTTCAAAGTATTTATTTTCTCAGCCGCAGTCAGTGGCACAAACTTAGGGGACAAGTGCACAGTTACAGGCGTGCTCGCTTTGATGGCAGAGGAGACAATCGCGCCAGACACACCTCCAGGAGCAGAACCTTGTGGCTAGCAGCACCAAAACCCAGCGTGGATTCCTGGGCGGCAATAACTGTTTTCGGGCGCCCCAACCCCTTCATGATTACCAGTTGTCTGTTCTCAGATTGACAGAAAGGGAAGGCGATTCAAATGAGTTTCCAAACTATAATTCGTCATCAGTAGTGCTTGGGAGGATTCTTCTAATAAGCTCCTAGTGGGGGGATGTAGGCATTTTAAGTTCACTTTTATGACAGAATCCTATCTGCAAGGAACATTCAAGTCGGACTTTGCTTCCTGAAACAAAACCTAACCCGCCCAGCTGACATTTAAAGCAGCGGGTCTTTGGAGACATCTCTGTGTCAGGCACTTTGAGTCCACCCTGGCCTGATCAGGACCTGTCCTCCCCCAGTGTCCACGCGCAGCTTCCCTAGGCAAACTGCCCGCTAGACATTTCCACAGGGAACAGATCAGCCCCAGAGCCGGAGCCATTTCCAAAACGACGCCTTTCTCCGGATTAAGCACTGTGTTTATTTCCTCTGGCGATGATTTCGGCGTCACTCTGGGTTCATAAAAACTCGGGAGAAAATAAAGCCCGACGCTGGCTCGGCGCACCGCCGGCCGCCACCTGCCCGAGGTCGCCGTGACCTCGCCGTGCCCGCCACGAGCCGCGACCCGGCGGCCAGGCGTTCCGAGCAGCCCCCAGCGGGCGTCGGGCGGAGGCAGACAGCCAGCGGCGAGGAGCGGGGGACGCGCCGGGAGCGCACGACGCTCAGGTCCTAGAGGCTGGGAGCCGCGGGCGCGCCGGGCAGCGGCCGACCCTGCGCCCAGGGCGCATTGGCTGCCTCGCCCGGGTCGGACCCCGAGCTCAGAGCCGCAGCGCTGCGGGAGAGGAGGGGGCTGCGCCGGGCGTTTCCCAGTCATTCAGCCCGATTAGCCAATGAGCGCCTCGCCCTGGGTGCGCCGAGCCAATGGGAAGCAGGAAGTCTTGTGAGTGGCATTGAGGGAAGGCGGGAGAAAGGGAGCCCGGGAGTGAAGTTGAAGCTAAATTTCGTAAGCTATAAAGAAGTTACGGGGGGGCGCTTTTGGCTTCCAATTAGGACTAATACTGGCTTCGTAGCAAGTACCGAGGAGGAGGATTTTAAAACCAGTTCGCCCGTCCCAAAGCCCGCATCCTGCTCCTTCTGCCACGCACCCCACCCCCCATTCATGAGCAAGAAAAAGGAGCCGGGCAGTGCTCGGCTGCTCTCCCGCAGTGGGAAACGGAGAGGCCTGCAGAGTTGCTTAGTTGGACCGCAGGCATGAGTGCAATTAAGAGTCGGGCACCTCGTCCCACTTTGCGGCCCGCGAGGACGGAAGGTAGGTGGAGCAGAAGCTTCCCCGGCGCGCCGCTTTTCCGCGGGGGAGGCGAGGCTGGGGCGGGGGCGTCTTCGCCCCCCGGAGCCCGCGAGGGAGCTGTCGCGAGTGCCACCTGTTAACCTGCGCCGCCAGCCGCGAGTCCTTGCCCCTGCTGGGCAGGGGAAGCCTGGGTCGCCTCGAGGGTCTCCAGGGGCTTGATGGTTCAGTGCCACCTTTTGAGGACTCGCTCAGATTCCAGACCCCTGTCAGAGAGGTAGCCAAACTCCAGAGCTGCCAGGTTCCGGGGCCTGCAAGGCGCGCGCAGCTCTGTGGAGGAATTAGGGTTTGCGGTCCCGCCTTGGACGCCGCAGGCGCGGGGCCCGGGGGCCGACAGTGTCCTGGGGGTCTTCAAAAATATGCTCTTTGTCTTTTGGGCAACTTCCCGGGGTGGGGGGCAGCAGAACGTGGCTGGCACGGGTGAGGGAATGTGAGCAGTGTTTACAGGGGTTTGTCCCTTTGCTGATTTCTCCGAATCTAAAAAACCATCCCCACCGACGCTGCCCAAGAAAGCCGAGGCGCACTGAGGCCCTTTCTGACCATTTTACGGAGCTGGGGCGAGGATGGAATGTCGGGGCGCAGATTTCTTATGCTTTGATGCTGTTGTCTCCGCAGTGGTCTGAGAGAATTATCCCGGATTCCTGTTCCCAAACGGGCTCGGAGCCGCCTCAAATGCCGGGAAACTAAAGAGCAAACGTCGGGAATTATTATGCCGATTTTCCAAGGAACCGGGTTGTCTACACGGAATAGAAGAAAACACTGGCGCCTGAGAGGTTCTGCCGGCATTTGATATCTAGAGACCTCCAGGATTGCCCGAATTGCCGTGGATGAGCAAATTTCCTACACTTACATCTTACGTCTTCGAAGAAAATATTTTCTGTTCGCTGCGCTGGCTTTTTACCATCATCCATACACTGTCTCTTGTGCAGACTTCAGCTTCTTCATTGAATGTATGCGTTCATGTTGCCGCCTAGTATGATCTCTGTTTGAAAGCTAATTTTTGGTTTTGGATGAATCTGTGGAGCTTACGTTCTAAGGAGAAAGGGGGAACCAGACACAATGAAAGAAAAGTCCAAAAATGCTGCTCGGACTAGGAGGGAGAAGGAAAACAGTGAATTTTATGAACTGGCTAAATTATTGCCTTTGCCCTCGGCTATCACCTCGCAGCTGGACAAAGCATCCATAATCAGACTCACCACCAGCTATCTCAAAATGAGGGTGGTGTTCCCAGAAGGTAAGTGACTTTGGTAGATGGGATGTCAAAGGCAGAAGGAGGAAAGGATTTGCCAGGGATAGAGCCTACTCTATTGAGCAGAGAAGTAGATACATACTCTTTGCAAGGAAAAGTTTAGCCAGGCTACTTAAGTCAGGTCCTCGTTGAGTCAGAATTCCTGTTGCTTTTCCAGACTTTCTCTGTTTCTCCATTCATACTTTCTCTTCAGACCATCAGATGTGTTTAGTTGGGAAGGAGCCCAACAGTGCTTTTGTCAACACTTCAGATACTGGGCTCAATTGAGAGTACTACTAATCCAAACATGACTTTCTTTTTATTTCTCTTGTTAGAACTGTATCTAGTAGAAGGCAGGAGCAATGCTGCCATTTGCTAAGTTCAGATAAATCCATGTACATGGAGCTAGCTAATGTCTTTAGTTCTGCAGGTGAGAAACAAGCATATTCATGAGTATGTCACAAATTTACCTACTCTCTGGGTAAATAAATTTACAGTAAATTTATTCTTAGTTTTCAAGGCATTTTCAGAATCTGAAACTGTGAGGCTTAGTGATTTGCTGCTCTGGCCTTATTATCATCTGTGAGATACTAGGGTAGTTCCGAAATATATAGGATTAAATTAAAATGGTTAGCTTGCTTAGAGAATATCTTTTGGATACCCCGTTGGTGACCAAATTCTGAAGAAATTGTCTTATAAGGAAGCCCAGAAGTTGGACAAGCTGAGCTGCTGCTATGATGCAAAAATCGCATTTTGGTTATTAACATTCACTGTGTAAAAACAGAACAGCTTTCATAGATCACTACTGTATAAAAAGAACTATTAATACTCACTAAAGAAAGGGCACTTCTCGTGTCTATTTAGCCAATCTTTTATTTGCTCACATTCAAATAACTGATTTTTAAAAAATACTTTAGAAATGTTTTTGCTAGGAAAGCAAAAATTGGGATGGTAAAGGGGAGATAAATAGACAAAGAAGCAAACCCCAAGAAGAACAATTTAAAAATGAGAATTTTTTATTTGGCCCATAAAGATTTGTTGTTGTTAATTGTAGGTATTTGGTTTTTCTTTCCTTTCCTTTTATTTTCTCTTTTCTTTTCTTTTCTTTTCTTTTCTTTCTTTCTTTCTTTCTTTCTTTTTTTTTTCAGAAATGGTGATGGAGAGAGGAAGTAGTTACTGGGTTTGGAGTTTCACTTTGCTTGATCTTGATGTCAAGCTTGTAAAAAACATGCTCCAAAATTAGTCAAAGGTGCTACAGGAAAACTTTCAAATTATAGTTCAATTTTGTCCTCAAATTAAAGTTCTCTTTTAGTCGGTTCCTCTTAAAATGGTTCCTTGAACAGTCCTCCTTTGACCGTGGAAGCCACAGGAGGAGAGGATTCTAAGCTTGAAGGTATCTGAAAAGTTTTTAAAAAGAAAAAGAGGAGGGAGGATCTATGTATCGAAAACCCATATTTCCTATCCAAATTGTGCTAAGTACTGCTTCTGGGGAAATTACCATTATGCTACACTGCTTCTGTTTAAAAAAGAGATCTCGTTGTCTTTTATACTGTCAACGCCTACTTTATAAAAATAAAGCTATTGCGAACCCCGCTGGCCGCGCTGTTCCTAACAGGATTATTAGCAGTGATTTGTCAACCTCTGCGGTCTCAGTGGGCTCCCTTTCTGCGTGATTTCTAGCGGGTCTCGTCAATTATCGGTGCCGATGTCGCTCGCTGTTTGATCAGAAGCAGCATATGGTGCTGCTTGTGAGGCTGCTAGTAATCGCAGGAGAGAAGAATAGCGGGTCGGTGTTCTAGGGCGGGCACCACGCCGGACCCCAGCGCCCGGGGAGTCACAGGGCTGGGACGCTAGTCTCTTTCACGCTGCCCCAGAGCAGGCGTGGCCTTGAAGGGCTCCGGCTGTTTTTGTTGTTGTCAAGAGAGCAAGTTTTCTTGTTTAAGGGCTAATTCCACAAATTATAAATCGCGTGCTAAATAAACAGGAGAAACAAAAAGTAAACTCATAGCCAGTTTGTGACTTTTACAGGCAACTTCTAGTTATTATTTAAGAAAGCCCCCTAAAGACTACTGCTGCACGGCCCCTGATGGCCAGGCCGCTCCGCTTGGGCTGCTTTAGCCCGCAGTTGTGCTTTCGGCAGCCCCCACCCCAGCCCTGGGCCCCTCCCACCGTCCCGGTCCTAAGTGGATGAGTGTGAGTTTTCGGGGAGGAGGGAACAGAAGACTGTGAACTCTGAGCACGTCCTTTATTCCTCCAGCTACCGCTGAGCTCATAACTCACCCACAGCCCCTACCCTGTGAGATAGGGCCATCCGGATCATAGGAAGGTTTAGATTTTGAGAGTGTATGCTTTTCAAAAATCCCCACAGCCAAAGACAGCATTTTAAAGTAGTAAAGAAAAATATAACAAGAAGCAAAAACAATACCCAAAAGTTTTCAACGGAACACTCCAAAGGAGTTAAACAGCGTCGAGCCACAGAACCGGGCACATCCTGCAGGGGGTGCCAAATTTGGGTTCAGCATCGACTCTGGGCAGTGGTTGGGTAAGATTGGGGTCCAAGGCAGTGGAGAAAACTGAATACTTTCTATGATGGTAATTTCGTGTGTGATCTAACTAGAATTTGAAGATAAAGTTCTTTACATCTATCTTGAAATAATTCTAGTACATAGTAGGTCCTCCATAATATTTTGTCTTAAGGATAACTATTTTATCTTGGTAAGCGTCATATCCCATGTAACAGATTTTGCAAGATGTGCAGACTGAAGTAATTATATATCTGGTGACATAACTATAATCACTACAATGCACAAGTTCAGTTTATGTTTGTATCACATTTTATCTGTATTATTCTGTAGTGCCCAGAGGCTATATAAACTAAATGAAAAAACCAAAATTGTTCCATACTTACATTTGAAAAAAGGAGGAAATCTTTAAAACATGGGTAATTTCCCTTCTGCCCTCACTTGCTGACTACAATGAATACATTTTCCCCCTCTAGTGTTTAGTGACTTTTGTTTGGGACTTGTTTCAACTTTTCTCTAGTTTACCTGAGTAGACAATATTGAACTGTTCAGGAGTTGGGGAGAAAAAAAAGAGAGAACATAACAGTGAGATACGGGTACCTGGAATAATTAAGAATAAGCCCTAGATTGGCATCAGATTGGAGATTAATAGAAAAAGAAAAAATCAGGGAGATTACTGTGGAATCATTAAAAGTGTCCATCTCCAGATTGATAACATATTCTATTCTAAAATAGCCTTGCAAAAGAAAAATGGAGGGATATATAAAATGTACAAATCTTTGATGCTATGAAAGACTGAAGGAGGCAGGTAAAAAAGAGAATGCAGGACCTGCTATGTGTACAAAACAGGACAAATTCAGCTAAAAAGAAATGCATAACCACTATTCAGCACAATTTTGATACAATTTTGACTGGTGGCATAGAGCTGTGCAGAATAAACTTTCAAGGATCAGACGTAGCTTTTAAATTCATTGCTGTTCAGAATCCTGATAACATTGCTCTACCATATCGTTGTCAAAATATCTTTTAAAAAACTAATCGAAGAATTGAAATTACTAGCTGCTCAGGAATAAAAAAAAAACCTTACAAAGGTCAACAGCAATTAAACAAACCTTCACAAATCCTTTCTAAAACATTCACCTCAATCCTTAATTATGTTATATATATTTTTTTGAGGCAGAGAATTGAAAAAGAAAAAGAGGTCCCATTTCCCATGTGGATGGGTGATTTAAGGCTGTTTTTCTTGCTGCTCAGAGAAATGATTGAGCATTAGGTTTCTATGTTTATTTTCTTACAGAAGTTTTTCTCATTTAAAAGTCTTTAACTACAGTTTATGCTTCACGCTGGTTTTCTCTGTTTAATTCCAGTTTTGGTGTTGACTTAAAATGTGGAGTGCAGAACTAAACTGTGCAGAGTATTTCCAAGGCAGATTTATGTGCTAGAAATTGTAGATTCGGTGTAAAAATATATTTGTTCTTTAAAGAGAAGGAACACTAATAAAAATAACAAAAAGCAACAGAAAAAAACCAGAATTCATAGTTACGGTAGGATGCCTTCAAAGCAGGGTATATGTATCCACCTGAAGCTAACCCCGCTGAATTTACAGAGGACGCGGCTGATTTCTCCGGAGTTGCTTCTCAGTTCTGGGAATGTCGGCAGCGTCTAACTTTTACAGACAAACGGGGCACAGAACTCAAGTCCATAGATTCTTGCCATGTTTCTCTGTCTGCACAGGTATTTCTCAGAAATGAATTTTAGTCCTATTAGATTACACATTACCAATCTCTGATCAAGGGACTTTTAAATTTTGTGTGAGGAAAAGGAACCCTAATTATTTAAGAGTGGTCCTGCTGCTTCTTTCTCCTTGGCGAGTAGGAACATATGGCCTGCAGTAGAATTATGCAGGTATTCTACCCTATACAGCGGATGGCTTTATGGTGGCTAAGTCCTGGTCCTTCTGGGCTCTGGCCAGACCGGGGATATTTATCTAATCAAGGCCTCCGCCACGCCTCTCCCACAGCCCAAAGCACGAGGCTGGCTAGGTCGTTGTCCTGTGTCCCAACCTCTCCTCTGCTGAGCCACAGCTCCACACGGTCTACTCTGTTCCTAAGCAGGGCAGGGTCTCCCAAGGGCTCCTGGTCATCTCTCTGGAGCTCCAGATGTGAGTATGCACCCTCCACCCTTTGGGTTGCTTGGGCCACTGCCCGGAGGACATCTAAACTTTAAAGGGAGTGCCTGTTCAATAAGGCAGTGCCTAAAGGGCGAGTTGGATGCAGTTGTCAGGGTCCCCAGGCCAAGTCGAATCCAAAAAAGTATCCTCCTGCCCTTGGGACTCTGCCTTGGGACTATGGGGAGGTGGCATTGCCAGGTCCCCACAACACTCCAAGGCTTAAAGTCCTGGAAAAAAATGATTGCCACTTGTCCATCACACAGCATGCTCCCTTATGCATTTGTCCTCAGTTTTAATCTGGACCTGGCTGAACCTTGCCCTCCTTTGGCTTTTGAGATTTCATTCATTAGTAGCAGGCTCAGGTTGGGCTAGATAGCTTGGCTGGCATGCTTGGTCCTGAGCTGGACGCCTAAGCCGGACTGGATGGAGCACTCGGAGGACACAGAAGGAGGAGCCCAGTGTCGTGACCATCGGTCTCCACCCGACTTACCCTAACTATGCATTCCCTGGTGGGGTGCAGAGTCTCTGGCCCTTCAGCGGGCAGCAGGGGAGGGCAGGCTACACACTGCAGGAGGTAGGCATGTAGTCACCAACACCCTTGGGAGCTCTGCCACACTTGCCCTGTGGCCTGAGATGACCCAAGCACTATAAATGGGAGCAGGTATGCCTTGCCTTGGTGCTTGAAGGGCTTCTGCCTAGAAACTGCTGCAGCAGCTCCATCCAACTGGGAGTGCCCATTCTGTGTCCCTCTATTTCCCGAGTACCCAGTCTCGGAGATGAGTAGAGTGGAAACACCCAGGCTACTGTATGCCCTGCCAGAGGAACGCCGGGACTGTGCTTCAGTAATGATGAGCAGGCACTGCAGGACACAAGGGATTTGGGGTCTTCTGGATTATTTCCATGCCAGTCTCTTCCTCAGCACTCTACTCTTGGCCCAGGAGAGACCTATGAGACTGGGACAATCTGCTTCAGGACCTGAGGAGTTCAGCCTCCCAGGTCTTTTCTGCCTCAGTCCCGAGGTTGTGATGGTGACTGTGAACAATTTATCCAGTTTCTGCCTTACCCCTTTGCCTAAAAGGCGTAACACCATCCACTGAGATGGTAGTCCCTGAGAAGGGCTACGAGAGAGAAAGAAACAATTTTCATGGAAAGAGTATGTTTATATACTAACAGGAAAAACAAAACAAAACAGTAGAAAAAGCTCTTCTCTTCCTCCTCTTCCTGTCTGTGTGAAGGAGGTGAGGATGCCTGATCTGTAATCTATATGTTGTCAAGGGTATGAAATTCATTTGGAAGGAAAAGCTCGATCAATTTATTTTTGCTGCTTGCAATAACACAGCTGGATGATGCTTTGAGCTCACGCTAGACTGGGGCTCATCATTCATTCGCCAAGAACGGGCCTAAATGGTGCCTGTGGGATTAGGTCAATTTTAGTGGATCTACTTCGCCTCATTTGGTTACTAATTGGTTTCTTGTTTTATAAATCGAAATCTCATTTTCAGGAAATTACAAAACCCATGCAGTCAGTCCATTGAGGTAATCCTTGGGTCAGGGGGTATTTAAATGGAAATGGCTCAACCGCGTACCCAGGGTAAAGCAACAGTGAAACTTCCCTGGGTTTTCCCATGAAATGTGAGCTAGCCCTTTAGATCCATAATAGATACATCCCTTGTAATGCTACTTATGTAAATATGATAAACCAGACTTTAAGGGAAGGGGTGGGGGCTGGGAAAAGCAAAATTTATCTGCCAAGGTTAATGTGGCATATCTTGGAAATCTTCCAAAATAGATTATGTTTTCCTTTGTCTTCGGCCACTTTAGCTGGGGAAAATCCTTTTGTCTAAAACCCGATTTAGTTATCGCCTCCCTCGCAGAGCTCCTTTTCTCCTTTGCAAAACCCTATTCCCTCGGCCTCACCGAATTACAAGAGAATCTTTAGATCTTGTTCCCACTGTAATCCCGCCGCAAAGGGAGCCGGTTTCCTCCTCATTTTAAACAGACAATCAAAGGATTTGCGAATTTTCTGCGGTAGGTCAAGTGCAGAAACGAAATCTCAGCTTACCCCCTCGCCAAATGAAATTGGGTACCGGAGCGCGTTACCGAAGGCAGGAGGCGAGGGGGTTCCTTGGAGACTTTTGAGAAGGGGTGACCCGGGTCGGGCTTGGGGAGGTGTCCTCCGCGCCCCGAAGGGCAAACTCAGCCCAGGGACTACCTCAGGAGTGGCTGACAGGTAGGCAAGGTAGCCAGTGCCTCATGAAATATTAACCCAGACCTAACCGTGTGATATTTCCTAGCAAAAAGAGAAAGCAACGCTCTGTAAAAACAAGAGATCCCTTAAAAGGCGTGTGTCCGGGGAGTGTGCAGGGGAGGGCGAGGCAGGCCCTTGGTAACCTGCACCCGGGACGGGTTGTTGATTAACCTGTGGGGAAGTCTTATTTTCCCTCCCGGGCACATACCACTGAGGCCGCCACCCCCCCCTCGACAATAGAGGTTGGCGCTGCGGAGAGTTCAGGACGAGTCACCCACCCCCACTTCCCGCGCGGCTCTGGGCTATTCAGACCATTTCTATCGGGAGGCCACTCCAGGAGACCCTCAACAATTTAAAAATATTCGTTCAGCCCAGCGCAGGTTTTGCGTCCTTTTGGGGGCCTCCACACCCACGCACCGCGGCCCAGCCCGCTCGGGAGGCGCGGGAGTGAAGGCCTGCGCTCCGCGAAGGCTTGGGGTTTCAGCACTCCCCGGGCTTCAGGGGTGCCCTAGGGCCGGGCCACCTACGCGCTAGTCACTCCCAGCGGGGTCCTTAGCCTTTTCTCCGGTGCAGGCTCCTCCACCCAACTCCCTCCTCCTCCTTCTGGGTGGTACCTTTGAGCGGGTACCAAAAAACGTGCAGGTGTCAGAAAACAGGGATAGGCTGGCTGGATCAGGAGGCGAGAAGAGGTGACCGCGACGCGTGCCCTTCTGGAATGGTGCGGGGGACGGCAGGGACCAGGGCAGTGGAGTCACAC
>RJWT010024728.1:0-16376 GCA_004365215.1 Cuniculus paca | reverse complement strand
CCAGCCTTTTTTTAAAATTTTGATACAGAGGGTCACTAAGTCATTGCAAGTCAAACTTGAGATCCTTCTGTCTCAGATGCCAGAGTGCTGGGATTACAGATGTGCACCATCACACCTGGCTAACATTTTTATAATACATAAAAAACATAAACAATACAAATGTTTGCGAATAGGAGAATGAATAAGTTATAGTAAAGATAAAAGTATATTACTCAGTATAAAGTATATTACTCAGCAATATAAATTAAAAATCCTGCCAATGTATTCATGGGGTGAAAACAGATGGATACAGAAGGACACGCATTCTCATACTTCATTTGTATAAAGTTTAGAATAGACAAAACTCACTTATGATAATAGAACTCAGAAAAATTCCTATTGAGAATGACTAGGGAGATGTGTTCTCTTATTACCAGACTTTCTGAGGTTACGAAAATGTTAACCATCTTGATAGCAATGTGAATTTTACAGGTATATGCATTTACAAAAGCACACTGAAAAATACAGTTAAAACTCATGCATCTCAATTTGGAGGATTTTGTCTCAATTTAAAAAATGATGGACTGGATGACTCAAAATTTTCATGAGAGTGGCAATAAATATAACTATTCAAAGGAACGTCAAGAAGTTCTAAATTAAACAGAAGACTATGATTGTACTCTCAAAAATAAAGACATGTTAGAATGATAAAACTTGCTTATAGAAATCCTTAAGAAGCAAGATTATTATTTAAATGCCCTCCCAGTAAGGACTCACTAAAAGACTTTAAGCAGGAGTTGTTAGGTTAAAGCAGTGTTTTTAGATAATCATGCATAGACCAGAATTAACTATGAGATAGGAATTTCTGCAGCAAAAAACCAGAGCACTAAGTTGCCTGCAAGAAACCAGGCTGTTGAACCTCTACAGGCTACAGAGTCAGAAGGCCAGGAGAAGAGTACAAAGTATGAACATCATGAAGCACCAACAAGTTCAAGGACATTCTTTCAGTAAATGCAGGATTTCTAGTCTGTATTGGAATCTAGGAAAAAGATGTGTAATGGACTCTTGAGCCAGGAAGTATTCACACAGGAGCATCCAGTTTACATCCTAACAACATAAGCACTGAGCTAGTCTAAAGGCAGAGTCAACACCTAATTAGTGAGGAAAGAGAAAAGAGAAGAAACATCACAGTGCACTGAATTTAAATTCCTAATAGAGAACCCTTGCCTCTTCTAAAGATGTAATTGACAACCTTCAGTTCCAGTAACCTAGTACTCTAGAATTAAAATGTCAGTTGCTAGTGTTTTGATGTTGTTTTCTTTTACTTTGTTTTTGTGCAGATGATAGTTATTTCAGGGCGAGTTTCATTCTAGTACATTTTAACAGATATTGGTCTCATAATTCAATCTGTGGGCAACTACTGAGAATATAATACGCTTCTATAAACTTAGTCCTATGTACTGGGAGTAAGAGTGACTAATAAAATAATAGTCAAGAATGTACCTGAAAATACAGAGTTTATATTTTAGGTTGAGATGGCAACTCATATTCTTACTTTATTTTTAAAAACCAGGATTTAAATTTCTAAATGATGTTACCTAATTATATCAGGGAAAGCTATGAATCATTTCCATGACGGAACTGCTTTTTGGACTCATTCAATAATTGTTCTAAGACCTATAACAAAAGCTGTATGAAAAAGCATGAATAATGATAAATATTTGCTCTTACAAGGTACAGTACTTTATTTTCTTTAGAAACAATTGAAAGTTCCTCCAAAGCAGATATTCGAGTGGCGGATGAGACTGCTGGCTAATCCCATAATGTTTTGTAAAAAAAAAATTTGAAAAATGAAGATATTAACAAAAATGAGTTTCCTATATGCCACATGCTCTGGCTCTGAAGGGAAATCTATTGTTAAAAACTGTGCTATCAAGTGTTTAGATGTTTCCAAATATCCAGCTGTTTGGCATTATGCAGCTCTTTCATCCAGTTGATTGAACAGTGAATGTTTCTGTTTTACATCTGCTTGTTGTTATATAAACACTACAATTAGTTTTCTTATCACTGTTATAATCTGACCATGTAAATAACTACTCCCTTATATAGGTCATTAATGTTTTATACTTTTTCCAAAGACTACTTATCTTCAGGGTTCTCCCGCAAGTTTATTAGATAAGTGCACCAGGTATGACTTGATCTACTTTCCCAATGAAATATGTCTGGAGGGAAATGAGTGCTGTGAGGAAGGAGTCCTCTTTCCTGCTAGTTTTCATACTTTTCCTGTGGCTGACTTGGAGGGAGGTTCCTCTCTCAACACATCCTTTTCAGGACTCATGTTCCAAGTATTGTGTTCCATTTGTTATAGCTTCATTTTGTTCTTGTAAGAATTAATTTTCCTTTTGTATGAGAGACAACTGGGCATAATGAAAATTTTCACTTGTATCTCTCATAAGAGGATGAGCAATTTGAATTTTTCTCTCATTTCGTATTATGATCTCTTACTAAATTTATTGCTGTTGTTTTCTATACTTACAAAGTATAGTTATTTTTGACATAGGTGTCTAAGTGAACTTACACCAAAATTTGTTATTCTAGTTGAGGAAGAATTCCTTGTTGGAGGATGAGGAATGAGATGTTTGATTATGCACTGGAGCTAGTTCTACACAGTAAAATATCACAGTTCTCCTCTAAAGCACATAGTTTCACAAGTGAAGTCAAAGATTACAACAGTAGCCTCTCAATCTAGTAAGCAAGAGAAATCAAGAGGGTCCAAGTCAGTGACTGAAAGGTCTCTTAGAAAAGAACATGCATAAATGAAAATACAAGTGGAGTCTTTATGCCAGGTTGTAACATACCTTACACTTCCTTCCTATTCTCTTCCAAGAAAGAGTTCTTACTTTTGTCATAATTTTGTTACAGGCACAATTTTACATTTCCATTTTGCTAAGTTTAAAGCATCCATCTAGTAAATATTTAATTTATCCCTCTAGGATATTTTTAGTTAAAGCTTGGAGCATTCTTTTAGTGTCTAATTCTTTGACCTAAATTATTTACACATAAATTTTCACAAAACTGTATCTTGTACATCACATAAGATCTTTAAAAGGCAATACTACAGTGCTTATCAAGAGGGTTAGTGGTTAGGTCACTAGTTGAATGTGTAAATTCAATGCTAAAATATCAAGAATTGTCCAACGGAATTTCTATTGGTAAAACACCATGCTCAGTGACTACCTTTACTTAACAAAGGTACTTGCAAGTTGTGTTAAGAACACAGGAAACCGTCAATGATTTCACATGGCATCAGATAGACACAGCAAAAATCAGCTCCTAATGATAGTAACATAGATAAGAGTATCTGAACACTGACTATAAGAGAATAATTGTTCACATAACAAGCGTAACCCTTTTTATAAAGAGTTAAAAGAACTTATTCAACACACAGATGTTAGTCCATCCCGCAGTCTTATACTCTGAAATACAGTACTGTATACCTTCCTTCTTAAAGCCAGTACATCTGCTTGAGTTCTTCTCTATTATTCACAACTTTCTCATAAACTTTGAATCTGAAACAATAGATCTCCCTGATGCCAAAATACATGATCAGATTCACAGAATTCAAATATAATTTATGGATCATCTAATTCTATGTCAAGTATTTATTAAGCACCTACTATCTTCCTGGCACATATAGGTGAGTACACCAGAAAGGAAATATGTAAATGGAGTTAAATCATAATGCAATACAGGACACTGCAAACCCATGTAGAACAATAGCAGAAAATAGGATTAAGTCAGGACCAAGCCCCAGGGATGGAGTTTTGTCAGAGGAAGCTTCATCTACCCATTTAATGCCTTGTTTTTTCTTCTTTAGCACACTTTTCAAACTACCTCCATCCTTTCCCACCTGACCAGTGTCTCCTCTATGTGTCTCAGTTCACTGAAAAAATCTACATCCTCTCAAAAAGGCCTTTTAGTGTTTTCTTTTTCATCTAGTCACCTCTCTTTATCATGTATGGTCCTTCTCTGGTTGATGAACATACTATCCAACTTTAGCTTATGATCTGGGTGCTTTTTATTCACTTGAAATGCAAAGCAATGCATCCTACTCCTGACATTTTGGGACTATAGAACCCTATTTATGCATTTTTGCATTTTTCTACTCTTCTCATTTTATATTTGTGAATGGGCTTACCATAGTGTACTTACCGATTACATTCCAGTATGTACCAAACTCTTCACTTTCTTAGTTTTGTGTAGCATGCCTTCACTAACTGCCGTACTTGCAATGGGAAAAAGACAGACTTGCTAATAAGGATGATAGGGTCTTACCACAATTAAGAATCAGGAAAAAATAGAAAGCTGACTGGAAAATCTGTTTGTCTGTGTAATGGTTGATACATTTTGTCAACTTGAGAAGTCTAGAAGCTTAACTAAGTAACTCAGCAGTTCTACATCCTAGTGTGTAGAGGACAAGCCCTTATGCTCTAGGATGTTGCTCATTGTGTCCATTTGAGAAGTTTAGACATTTAACTAAGTGAGTCAGCAGGGGTCCAGGGCCCTCACTTTGTAGACATCCTCATTCTCAGACATGCAAGAAGAGGACAAGGAGGAGGTGTGAGTGCTACACCCGCCCGAGGTAGGGGTAGCCTGCTTACAGTGTAAGGGAGGAAAACAGGCTTGCTCTCCTCCCTTTTTGCTCTTACTGCTATTGCTGTCTTTTGCCACCTTAAAATATTGCCCCTGTGCCATGCCATCCTGCTTTGGAGCTGGCTGATTAGGGCTGAAACCTCTACAAACTTAGCTAAATAAACCTTTCCTGTCTTAATTTTGGGTGTCAAGTATTTTGTCCCAACAAAAAGGCAAAAGTCATTTATCTTCACAGGGTCCTGCTTTATTTTTAAACTAAGAATTACTGAACTCCTTGGTCTTCAAGACCATTTCTAGAAGTAATATTCTATCACAGCTACTCACTTTAGAGACTGCTTTTCCATGTCCTATATGCTAACATGGTGTTTATATTGACTGTTTCTCTCAAAATTGTTCTTTAGTTGTTTCCATAGTAGTTTGCTCATTTGGCATGTTATTCATAACTAATTTATTGGAAATGCTAACTACAAGAGATCAAACAGGTCTTTTGTTGTTAAAAGTCATGTTCAGTTGTAAAATGTCCTTATTTCACAAATGCCTTCCTATATCCATTCATTCATTCAGAGAGATCTGACCAACTATTATATCAGAGAGAAAGAAAAAGTCAGACAGGCTGTTAATAATTGTACAATGATCAATAGTGAGTTATCTGCTGGACTCCAGAGCAATTGTCACATGATCTCTTGTGACTCTTTCCCCAAGCTCAATTAATTTTCTTTTAAATAATGATAGCCAGGTGTATTAGTCAGGGTTTTACTAGAGAAAGAAGATATAACAGGAGATACATGAATGTATAAGTAATTACAAGATTGGCTTACAATGGTCAGCCACTGAGTCAGATGAGGAAGCGTGCAGAGGGTGTCTGCATGCCAGAGGCCGAAGGATTCAGTCCAAGGTTTGGAGTTCACCGCAGTGTCCCGTGAAAGTCCGCACCAGCAGGCCATTGGGTCTGTGACAGAAAGCTAAAAAGGTCTACGTTGAAAGGCTGAAGAGTCTACACTGGAAGCCAGGAGATGATATCCAAGCCGAAGGCGAAGACTGGAGCTCCTCCAAGGAATGAAATTTATTTGTTCTTCCTCCTTCCTTTTTATACCTTCCAGGTGATGAGCCACCCTAGAGTGGGTCTTCTACACCCTAGGGTGTAGAATTGCTAAGCTAATTTAGTTAATCTTCTAAATGTCTCAAATTGACACAATCAATCAACCACTACACCAGGGTAGGCAACATATAAATTTATAAATACAAGTAAAATATAAATAAAATTTAGTATGTCTTACTCTGTAAATCATTCACTATCCTCTAGCAGTAATAAAACTCTAGAAGAGAAAACTATTCCCAATTCACCATTCTCTAACGGCAGCAAAACCCGTAAAACCAAAATAGTCTTGAGGGAAACTCTGCATACTGAAAACCCTCCATAAAGCACCCTATGATTCCTCAGATTTTTTCCTATTATGGATAAAAAGTATTAATACATTTCTGCACTTTTCTTAGGCACTTGACCATCTGTAAAAATGCATGTGTCATAGACATGGTCCTTTTTAGAATATTACAAGCCGTGTTCCATAGCATTCAATATGAAAGGAAATTATTTACCTTCTTTTGACAAACTAAAGAAGCTCTTCATGGCTGAAGATCTATACTTTGCTTAAAAATGAACAGTTGTCACCCTAGAATTTCAATTTTTAACATTAGTCAATAAATTTAACATACACAAACCAGAAATATTATTTGTTAGTTTTTAAAGAAGTATTATTTTGCTAGTATATGTTTGCAATACCTAATAATTATATTCACCTTGAAGAACTGTAAGGAATACATATCACATGTTAATCATTTTTACTTCCCTTTCTTTACCCTCCCACCTCCCTCATTCTTAGATCCCCTTGCTACCTCCACAAAGTCTGTCTTCTTGTTTCCTATCATCTACATTTTACTTTGACATTTAGATTATGTATATTTTGGTTTCTTATATGAGAAAAATCCTGTGATAGTTTGCCTTTTTTGTTTGATTTATTTCACTTAGCATTATGATTTCATGGTCCATCCATTTTCTTATAAACTTGAAATACTATGAATGGATTTCTTATGGAAATTAAGTTGCTTATTCTAAGTATAATATGGAAAATTTAAGTGTTTTTTTAATGAAAGAAACCAAAAGAGGAGGACTTTGCAAGCTATGAAGATTTTAGAGTAAAGTCGCATTTGTTAATATTGATACCCAGAAGTGAAATCAAGCACTGGAACATGTGTGGCACAACAGTAGATCCACATATATATGGATTTTACATAGGGGAAAAATGTTTTTCTTATTCAGTGGGAAAAAATAAAATACTCTTTCTGATAAAAATGGATTAATCAATGGAAAAAATACATTTTTATTCTTACCTTAAGCTACACATAAGGATAAATCCCAGCTGAATGAAAATTTATACATGAAAATAAAAAATTTTAACAAGAAATTACAGAATAAATATATGACCTCAGATTAAAAGTTCAGAAACATGAAGCAAAATTTTACCTGTTTTATTACATGTATATATAAAGTTCTGTTTAAAAAGACAACATGAGTGATTTTAAAATGAAAACCACATGTAACATGGATATATTTGCAACACATCAACATGACAAAAGACTAGACTACAATACAAAAAGAGTCACAACTAGAAAACCAATTAGAAAAAGACAGATATTAAACAAATAATAACAAATAAATGTGATCAACTCAAAAAACCCAAAGTACTAATATCTAGTAAACATACAAGAGCAAGTTCAATTTCACATTAACCTCTAAACCTTCATAAAACAGTGGATACTTTTAATGTTTCTTCATTGTGCTGAAATGGACACAGGGAAAGAGAAAATCAATTTAGGCAAAATAGTATATAGTAGCTACTGTTGCAGACAAGATACACTAATAAATGCTACATTTAGTGGGCAAATATATGAAAAATAAATTTTTCATAATCTGATATATATCTCTCAAGATGTTTATTAACTATGACACAAAAGGGAGTAATTTTACCATGGATAATCCCAGACAAACATCACTTTAAGTAAGTGATTTAGGTTAACATCACTAGTAACGACACACTGACATCAAAAACTTTTGATACCAGACACCAAGAAGTACACATCTGAAGTATTGTTGCCACAAATGTATTATCTCATTCCAGTCGTGAAAGAAACATAAGATAAACTCAAACTGAAGAAACTTCTACAAAATTACATGTCAGTATTCTTCAAAACTGTCAAGAGTAGCAAAGACGAGGAAAAAAACTGAGGAAATAAGGTTAGATGGGAATTCTAAGAAAACACAGCAACTAAATGAAGTGTGTGATGCCTAATAGAATCCCGGAACTGAAAGTGGACATTAGAGGAAAAACTAATAAAATTTGAGTTAAAATTTGTGGAGAACAAAACTATGCAATGTGAGTTTCCTGATTTTAGTAACTGCACTAATGCAAGGTATAAACATTAAAGAAGTTAGAAAGGGCCAAAATAGGAGATAAATAGGAAGTAGGGCCAAGATGGAAAAATTTTCCAAATTACCTACTTTGTTGTTTGAAAAATAATTTAATATATATGCTAATATGTTTCATTTATACTTCTAGTTTCTCTTAGTTCTTTGAAAACAAAGTTTGGTACTTTTACATATTTATATCTTTCTCTGTTACACAATCATTTTGTCTATGGCTTGTAGTCTGGGTAACTTTTTGACCATACTTTTAACATTATGATTCAGAGTAAATTGACTATTGTTATTCCCAAATTATTTGTTATGAAATTTTTTTTCATAAAAGAGGAGTGCTTTTTATATTTTCTTCATTAATATCTATTTATATTACATAATGCTAAATAAGAAAATAAAAATGAAAGGCATATATGGGAACTTGCTTTTGACATCTATGCAACTTTTCTGTAAAACTAAAGTTATTTCAATACTAACATGAAAGGAAATAATGGAAGCAGTATAGAAAAACACACTTTTAATAATTCAAGAAAATTTCCTGAGAAATTATTAATATATGGTGCTGACTGACATGAGCATATTCTTTAAGTAGTTACCTTCTGTTCTACACCTGTACTTTAGGGAATTATTTCACAATTTTTAAATTGACTTTGTTGTTTTGAGAGGATGGTTAATAATATATAACAAAAACAATACAATGAGACAAAATAGGATAGGGAAAATATATTCTAGTAACAGGAGTATTCCTTTGTGAATATATATCCTATATACAGAAGTATTCCTTTGTGAATATCAAATTTATGTGTATGTGTACATTGTTGACATGTACAATTGGATCTGCACAATATATTTCTATGTGTGTTCATCACATTATGTAATAAAATGTATCACTTATTGAGGATTGTGTCCACATCATCAGTCTGAAAAAATTCAAGCACTTTAAAAAATTAGGTTAGAATAATGTTAAGGCATGTTTTTAAAAATGAAAGCCTGGGAACAAATATATAGCTAAAGAATAAATACAAGTGAATGAATCATGTGATATAATACTATATAAAAAGAGTCAACAGATCCTGGCCTATAAGACAAATCATCCCGTTTTTTGTTTTTGTAAAATGAGTTTAATTTGTCACAGTCAAAATTTTATTTATTGCCTATGACTGCTTTCACTCTTCAAAGATTGAGTTCAGCAATTCCAACAAAGACTGTATGATTTGGACTAGAATGTTTAGTCTCTAAGCCTTTGCAGAAAGTTTTTTGACTTAATTATATAAAATGATTAAAATGGAGTTACATACAGAAGCATGGTTAATTCTCAAAACTATAATTTTTATAGAAAAATTAAAGAATAATATGCCATTTTGAGTTTGAAATAATTCGTACGTGTGCAATTTAAATGTGACAAATGCAAGTGTTAATTTTCTACTACTCCACAGAAAATTACTGATAATTCAGAGGCTTAAAACAAAATCCATTTATTAGTAGCTCACAGTTCTGCAGGTCAGCATGCTGGGATTCTCCGCTCAAATAAGAGTGGATTCTAGGTTAAGGATAGGGTCACATCTGAGGTTGAAGTTTCTCTTCCAAGCTCACATAGAAGAATTTGCTTCCTTGTAGTTGTGTATCTGATTTCTCTATTTCCTTGCTGTTGTTAACCGTGGTCATTCTCAGCAAATAGAATCTGTTCAGGATTTTGCCAAAGGCATGCTTTGCCACATTAATTCTCTCCATCTTCAAAACTACAGTGAAGACTCCTCCCACATCAAATCTCTCTCACACTTTGCTTTATCCCTCTCTGTAATTTTTTTTAACTCTTTTGTTTTCTTTTTTTTTTAGATATGGTCTCACTATGCTGTTCAGGCTGGCCTTGAATCTTGTATTCACTATGTAGTCCAGGCTACTTCAAACTTGCTGCACTCCTAACACCCCAGTCTCTCAAATGCTGGGGTTCCACGTGTGCGCCATCACGCACATCTCTCACACTTTGAGTAGCCACCAAGCAGATCTTTCAGTCTCCCTGATTAGGTTATTGAGAATGTGCTTCCTTTATGAAAGTCAGCTGATTTGAGATCCTAATGAGATCAGAATCCATCACAGTGTCTCCTAAATTAGTGTTTGATTGAATAACTGGAAGGTGTGTGCACCAGGGCATGGGAATTTTGGGAATCATCTTTGAATTCTGCTTATATAATACATGAGAACAATGAATATCCTAAGTAACATTATTTCAGAAATGTATTGAAATAGAAATATTTTTCCAAGAGGTGCACGGATATCTTGAAATCTATCCATAGTATATTTTCTCAAAGAAATTAGATAAATTATTGAAATAGAATTGTCCTAGAAATTTATCAAATAGATATATTTATCAATACATTATAGTATTCTTTATACTTTTTGTGTATTTGAATTTTCACAATTGAATTTAAAGAATTTTTTAATGTCGGTCCTTTTAATTGCCATGTTTTCCAACATTTTATTTATCTTCATGTTGGAAATAACTCCCCAGACTCAATTTGTCATTTTAGATGATAAAGCACTGAAACATGAAAATCTTGAAGGCTTTTTACTTTTGCAAAAGTGGGCAAGCCTGAGGTAGTAGGCAGGCATGCAGGACAAAGAAGGGTAGCCTCTTTTATCCCCAGTGCAGGAAGACGAGCAGCTGGCTAACACAGACTGCGTAAGGGGAATCTGATGGGTTGTTCAGGAAAAGGGAGAGCAGAATGGAGAGGAATATGGAGAACAGAAAATCCTTGGCCCCGAGAAGCTATGTTTTGGTTTGTAGTTACATTGTCAGGATTGAAACTGAGCAGACAATTTCTGTAGTATAGTATGTTCAGGAAGGGCTAGCGGGGGTTGGGGAGTGGGCTGGAGTCTAACACGGAGTCACTCCTGTTTGATAGAAAAGATACAGCTTATTGTTTCCCACACATGTATAGCTTCAACTTCACCACAGCTAAGTCAAGCATTCTTGAGCATCACGCACAATGACCATTTTGACTATATCACCACTAAGCAGTACATGAAATATAAAGAAGATAAGAAAATCTGGAAGGTTTTTTTAATCTGTGGTTCAATAAACTGAAAGTCTGGCATTCTTGCAAGTGAATCTGTTTGGATGAAATAAAATAATTTGTTTTAAATTTTATTCAATTCACATAATTAATTTGCTATTAATGCTCATGCCTTCTTTTACCCTAAATTCTAAATTCTTTAAGAAATACACTTTTTATGACTGGTCCTAAAAGAGTAATGTTAAACCTGCAAGTTCTCTTAAATGATTGAATTGGTTAAATGTGATAGAAATTCCTTTGTAAATTTAGAGGGGAATGAAGGAATTAGATATAATACCACATTTTGACATTCTGTATCAGTGGTGTGTAGGCTTTAATCCTAGAATTCTGAGAAACTGGAAGACAAAGAGCACAATTTAGAGCTCAACCTGTTCAAAAACAAAGAAAAGGGCTGAAAATGTATCTCTGTGTAAAGGTCCATTATTTAAAAAAAATCAGTAATAAAATATCATTCCAAAAAAAGAGTGCAAACAAAAAAAATCCATTTTTATCCTCTTACTTGAAATCATCTTTCTCTAAGGTTAGAATTTTTTGTTATCCATGAATGACTAGGGATTCCATTCTCTGTTCTAGAAGTTTATCAGCTGCATCCCTTTGGTTCTCATATAGTATTATTGCTTTTCAGGAATATCAGTTCTCTTTAGAAACAAATGTCATAGTATTACTGCATGTGTTAACTGAGAAAAAGTTCCCGAAGTACCAGAATTTCAAAACAATTCACTGAAACTTTCATTGTGGAGAATATTCTAGCTACAAATAGATATTTAATCATATTCTTTTTTGACATATGAGAGAGCCATGTAATAGTTACACATAGAACTGGACTCACATGCATGTAAATGACAATCTGTGATGAATTGTTGGAACTCCTGCTTTTCAATGTAAAGTTTTCTCCTTGCTCTCAGGAAATTCCCTGGGATGTAGTTCACCTGCCAAGTAACAAAGCTTTCTTGACTGCAAATCTTACAAACTACATTAAAGCACAGTATCTGTAATATAGGCCTCCTTAAATGCCTCAAATATGAAGTAAATAGCAAGAGTACTGAAACAATGCTCAAAGAGCTGTGTTCTATAAATTTCTTCCATTATATAAAGTTCTGTGAGGTTAAGCAGGTGAATAAATATATTTTGTCCTAGTAGGATTAAATATTTATCAGGATAATAAATCTAGCCTAATTATATCAGCTAAATCATGGCTATTTGCCTCAAAAAAATTTGCATGATTATATAAACAATAAAGTTATTTTTCAGCTTTGTCTCTTCTTTTTTTTTTTTAACATAATGTAAGTCGGAGCTAGACTTTCCAGGGCTAACATGTAGTTTTTTTTCCAGTCTGACAAGGATTCAGCCTTTTTCTAAATCTAAGACAGCCTAGAGTCCTCAACGCCCAAATGGTTATACAATCTCCAACCTGATATCCACATTTATAGCCAGAAAGATAAAGAAAAGACAAATAAAAGCATACAAAGAAATCCAGCTACATTTTTACGAGGTTTCTTAAATCTCTCACATGTTCTTGCTGCTTACGTTGACCAGTCATTTTTGACATTTTATTTGCAAGGGAAGTGAATAATATATTCTTTATCCCAGTGTGCCACATATCCAGTTCAAAGTCAGGTATTCTATCGCTAAGGAAGAAATAGAAACAAGAAATCAGGGTAAGTGACCAACAGTTCCACTTATGTGACTAAATCCAAGACCAGGAAAGATAAACTAAAGTGCAACTTCCACATTTTAGAGTTATAATTCTATAATCTTTGTCTGTAAAATATATAAAACATTTTACCATATGCATGTATATATTTAACCTGCCTGTCAAATTTTTGAATATGAAAATATAGCATAAAAACACAATCTTTTTGATAGGCATAGCTTTTTAAAAATAACATTTCCATGAGGCACTAAAGCTATAATATCTAAAACATTACTAAAAAAAGGAAAAAAAAAAAACGTACACACACCACAGAGCTCAGAACCTGCTATCAATTCCATTCACAGTGGCAGAATGGCTCTAATAGCAAAGACATTTATGAGTCATAAATTACCATTTATAAATGCAGTGTTTAGTGTTCATTTCAATGGACGACATATGGTTGCAACATTTCCAAATAGCTTGAACTGATAAATAGGCCACCAAAGTGGTTCAATTTGTTAAAATGCTAACACATTAACTCCTGCAGGAGTTGAACTGCAGGTTTGCATCTGAAATGCTGAGCACTGACTTTGAGAATGTGAGATGCTACCTTTGGAAACTGGGCCAGGATTTATGAAGTAGGTCCTAAAGTCCATTTTTCATCATGATTTATATGAGTACAGGCAAGCAAACTCAGTGATCCATCAAGAAGAACCCCACTGATTTGTTTTCACATTTCATAGTAAGACCACCCCAATACCAGCAAAGTTTCACTGTTTGAGCTGAGCTATTTTTTTCCCTTTTTATTATATATGTTTGCAATACATAATAAATATTTTAATCATGGGGATTGACACATACACATACTACTTGTTGATTCTTTTTATTTCACCTTTCTTTTTCTTCTCTTCCCATTCTAAAATCTTCCATTCTCCAAAAAGCCTGTTTTCCTATTTTCTCCTTTATTTTGCTCTTTAAATTATTTATACTTTGAGCTTTTCATATAAAAGACTCCATGCCATATTTAACTTTACCCCTTTGATTTTTTTCACTAAGCATTGTGGGCTCGAGATACATTCATTTTTCTACAAATGACTCAAGTTTATCCTTCTTTATGGCCAAGTGGTATTCTATTGTGTGTACACTACAGTTTCATTATCCATTTGTCTTGGTGGGTTGTTTCCAAGATTTAGTTATTATAAATCATACCACTATAAACAATCTGAGCTATATATAGTGAACCTAATTGTGGCCAGAATGTTCCAAATATTTTAGTAAAAATAAGTGGGATTATTAGTTCTTATGACAGGAGAGACAAGCACCAGAAAAAGAGATGTGTCATATAAAACTAGAAAATTTATATTTAAAATGAACTGAGAGATAACAAAAAAGCGAGCTTTGAAATCTTCACTGTGTCATAAGAAATAAATAGCTGAACAAACTGGAAAAAAAATTCCAAGAGTTCTTAAAGGTTGCAGGAAAAACTGCTACCCTCTAAACTGGAAAGAAAGCCAGATGTAGAAACTTAAATTTTGACAGACTAATAGAGACAGATACACAGAATCCACCACCGGAATAAGTATTGAAGTAGAAAAACTGGAACTGAAATTGATGAATCTATGGAGTTCATCCAACAAGTCTGGAAATTATGAACTTCAAGGCCCAACCTTAAGCGAGCATCCCCAAACTTTTGAGTTTTACCTTTAGAAACTTGACAACACTCTCAAAGTCTATATTAGTTATTAGAGAAAGACCTACTCATGACTCTGGTGGAGGAGAGGAAAATATTCTGAAATATTTCAGGGCATTCTGTTCTTGAGAAAAATGTCCTTACCAGAATTTACTGGAGTATTGTCAGGATGTAAACGACCAGGAGGAAGGAATTGTCCAAGTCAGACTTCATCTAGTCTTGTATGTGAGAGAAGAATGATGATCAACTCCAACCACCTCTAGTTATCTTGTTTCACTTAAAGAAAACTGAAAAAGTGTGTGGAAAATTTCTTCAAGCATGGGTACACTAAAATTGTGAAACTAACCATTGACTTACAGAATGCATCCCTTCCTTCTAAACTTTACCAACACATTACTTATGGTTTATTTACTAGAGTTCTTTTTATGTAATACATTGTCCAATTTCCAACAAAACACTTCAAACCATACCAACATTTGAGCAAAAGAAAAATGAAGAGAAGGATAATACACATTAGGCTCAGACTTAGATATGAAAAAAAGTTAGAATTATCAGACTAATACTTTAAAATAACTGATTCATAGGTTAAGATCTCTCACACCAAAAGTAGAAAATATGTGTACTAGAGCCAGAGAGAGAATTCCAAAGCAGAATAAAAATGAAATTCTAGAAAAGAAAAGCTGTAATAAAAATAATGCTTTTGATAGGTCAGCAAATGATACAGCTGAGGAAAGAATGCCTAACCTTGAGTTTATATAAATAGAAACTTATGCAACAGAAAAAGAAAGTGGAAGGAAGTATAGAAAAAACAGAAATATCATGTACATATTGGCTTTGAAACAGAATATCATGAATTGTAGGACAACTATAAAAAGTGTAACATTCATGTAATGA
The DNA here is from genome assembly GCA_004365215.1 of Cuniculus paca. Lineage (NCBI taxonomy): Eukaryota > Metazoa > Chordata > Mammalia > Rodentia > Cuniculidae > Cuniculus > Cuniculus paca. The sequence goes on along the minus strand of RJWT010024728.1, from coordinate 981 downwards.
GATAGATAAAGGAGAGAAAAGAAGTGATATTTGAATCAAAATAACTTAGAATTTATGAAAATTAATGTCAGACATTAAACCGCAAATCCAGGGTTCTCAGAGAATATCTTGCATGATAAATATCAAACCAACAAAAACAAAAAATCCAATCTACCAACAGACAAAAGCCATACTTAAACATACATTCTAATTCCAGAAAATCTGACACAAAGTAAAACAGACACAAAATGTTTATCTGCAGCATACCTAAGAGTTACACCCATTTTTCTCTGGAAGCCATGTAAGCAAGAAAAGAGTGAAATATGTAATGTCTTCAATACAAGGCATATTGTTGAAATTATTACTTTAAACAAATGTCTATTAGATCAATTAAGAGAAGAAAAACTAACTTTTATTTTATATGGTCATAAAAATGCAATAAATTTATGTATTAGTATATAAGCAAAATCACTGACAGCCGTGATACAAGGGACAGCAGTGAAGGCTTAGAAACATCTTTATTATTATAGGGTACTTGAACTAACTACTTATAAAACAGTTTAGTGTTCTTTGTAAGAGTACTTAAACTACTTTCCTGGTTTTGTATTTTTAATTTTCATTTTTAGTAGTACATATTTGTAGTACATAAGGATTACATTCATTGTAGGGAGTTGGTACATGTACATAAGACATCTTAATTCCTTTAACCTCTCATTTTGCTTCCAATACTCTTCCCTCTCCCCATCTCCAGGTCTTTTATTGTGCATATATCTATCTTCTTGTTTCCTATTATCTATCCTTTATTTTACCTTTTAATTGATTTATACTTTGAGCTTCTCATTTAAGAGAAGTCATGTGATATTCAAGGTTGTATGACTGATTTATTTCATTTAGCATTATTATCTCAAGGTGCATTTCATGTAAATGACTCAAAATTTGTATTCTTTATTGCAGGATAGCATTCCATTGTATATAAATTCTTTATTCAGGAGGAGCTACAGA